>PUQB01000019.1:0-235359 GCA_003024785.1 Selaginella tamariscina
CAAAGTTCCAAAATGTTATAATTGTAATAAGTCAGTCATTTGTTAAAGTCAGTCACTATCACAACAATCAGGACATTTCAAAGCAATAGTAAAAGAGGAAGTTGCTAAACCTGAAATGCTTGAAAATGTAAAAGACGAATCAAAAGAGTTAATGTTGTGTTAAACACAAAATGTGCCTTATTTGCTATTTAAGACAAAACTGACCTTTTATTATATTTAACAGAAAAGATATGAGGGGACCGAATCCGAATGATGATCGATACTGGAACAACAATACAATTTCATTTTGATTAGTCTAGCTCATCGATTGAACTTGGATGTAACAAAAATGAATGAAATAAAGATTAATTTTGGCAAAGGTTTTTAAAATATTAATAAGATAATAAGAACAGTTCCTATTCAAATCAAAAGTTGAAAGGCTAAATTAGACTTAGTTGTCTTGAATATAATGGGGTTTGACTTTGTGTTGATTATGGGGGGTTCTAAGGATAATCAAATCACACTTGTAATAAACAAATAAGATACTAGAAAAACGATGTTCAAGATGAAAACGTTAACTAATAAGGTTTATAATTCTATGTTATTCACCTTAAGTCAGTTGCAAAATGCATTGGGAACGTATATTTCTTGCAATGGTTTTAAATACTAGTAAAGTCAAAATAAGGGATGGTCAAGAATTTGTTCTTAATTCTATTTTAAAAATCTTAAACATGTTTAAGAACATATTGCCAGAAACTTACCGCTTGACCTACCTCCATGTCAAGGTATGGATCATAAGATAAGATTTTGCCAAATTCGTCTTCACTGGCAAGAGCCGCGTATCAGTTAAATCCTCAAAAGTTGGTAAAAATTGAAGAGACAACTGACGAAATTAATTGATTGAGGACACATTTGGCCTAGCCAATCCCCGTATAGTGCACCAATTTTATTTGTAATGAAAAAGATGAAACGATGCGGATGTGTGTGGACTATCAAGTGCTGAATGTAATAACTATCGAAAATAAGTATCCTCTTCCGCTTATGGATGACTTATTTAATACACTATTAAAGATTTTTATTGTGCGAGTTCTCACATGGAACATGAAGACATTTGCGTGGTGTTTGATTATGTTAATAAGATGATAAATAAAGTTTACTCTTGACTAGGTAAATCTAAATCGACATAAAAAGTTTTTTAAATTAATGCAGATATATGATTTCATAATATGACAAATACATGGTTGTTAAAGGAAAAGTGATATAAAGACAGACTCTTTTAATGTTTATTATTTTACAGCAATGATATTTCTATAATATAAAACTTTATAATAAAGGAAGAAACTTTCAAAGTAATGTGTGGATGCTACAAATAGAAGTGTGGCTTGATGCTATGTTTCATAAGTTTCAAAACAAATTTGTCTAAATAAGACATTTAATGAAGAAACAGATAAAGATTTTTTGAAATGACATCTTGTAAAGATGAAAATTTATCTTAAATTGATATTATATTGATATTCAAGGAGAAGTTTATAAGCATGTGTTGAAGTATGTTTCAATCCTTAAAAAGGTAGAGAAAAATCTCGAATGAAGATGGCTCTCTTACCCATTTTATTGTTGGGGATATAATCAAGCCTTAAAGAATGTTATAAACGAAATCTTTATCGAAGTTATTTGTTCTCTCAACTTATTTTTACGATTATAAGGAGAAGAGATAAAAAGGATTCGAATGGTTAGACGCATTACTTGATAAGTTTATTATCATGAACATAAAAATAAAAGGTGCCAAAGTGAATAAGAAGAGCTTATCTTGTGATTATATGCAAAATAGGGTCTAATTTGAACTCGGAGATTAAATCTTACGATGGAAATTTATACTTTTATGGAGAACATACTTTTATGTTTAGCTATCTTTGAATTATGTGTTTAAGATAAACAGGGCTAGGGTTCCGACCAATATGTGAAGCAGCGGAGCGCGCTTGCTGGTAAGTCTAATAGGGCGGTCTTCATTTATCCGGAATACAAGAGATGCTAAGCAGACAATCTATGTACCTGATCATGTTACGACTCCAGATGGTTTATGGCAACATATCAAGTTCTGTAATCGGCTGGTTGAGGCTGTATACAAAGACGGAAATTGGGCTCTGTTCACACAACTGTCTGCTGAACCATTAGACGACACTTTCATGGTAACATGTTCGCGAGAAGTTACAGGAGTCCAGACCAATTAGTCCAGTCAGTTCAACTCTGCTATTGTTGTCATCTCACGCACGCGACAAGGCTGCCTTTCTAATCAAGTCGTGTAGTGCGGACCCTCTTACTGTAGAGTCACTTTCTGTTCCTGGCAAGTGGAAATCCTACAGGGATCCGAGCAGGCGGACATTACAATCAGCATCGTGACTGGAACGAAGAGGTCCGGTAAAACATACAGCTCTCGTGCAGCATCTCTGTTCCTCTTCCTTGAGCTTTATTCCTCAAGACAAGGAAGGCTCATGTACATCGACTGGGCCACTTCCTTTTGGAACCAGGTCTATCGCTCCTCCGTTCTCTTGCTTTGGCTTATCACAACAGTCACACTGCCGAGTCTTACATTGAACGTGTGAAGAGTGCCAAAGATACCAGCAGCGTGATCAAATATATGCGCAAAGGATGCCAAGAAACTTTACGTTGTCATCGAAGGCTGCGATGATCCCACAGCCCACCAGAAACTTATCCAGCTTATGACGACTTTTGCCATATCTGGGCCTCCTGAGCTTTGGGAGTTGGAGCGGAAACATGGTTATAAAGACTTCCAAATCAATGTTCATCAACGGGGGGATTTACGATAAGAAATTCTTGCTTTCAGAAAATGTTTCTCAAAGCTGACTTATTTACAAGGATTCAGAATGTGGAGTTGCAAAGATACTTGGAGCATCATGGTTGTCACTCGATTTGTCAAAGAAGTTTACGACTGGTTGGGTTCCTGGATTTTGTTGATGAAAAGGGTGGGACGTTTGACGACAGCAAATACATTGTGGACCTCAACGAGTACATGATCCTTGTGCCAAAGCAGGATTGAGCTATGTTTACTGAAGTCCTTGCGGGTGGTTAGGTACCGCGAGTTTTCTGGGAGAAAGCACCGGACTCTTTTATAAGGATGAAGATGGGAAGGCGGTCTGCTGACAGGTCGTTTTGCAAAAATATGCCAACATTCAGCTTGTGGAGATGTTCTGTCGAGAAGACGAGGCACAGATAGACGGTTTAATTAGACAGTGGACAACTCCTGTTATACAAGACAGTCGTTGGATCGCGTGCTGGTTTGAATGCTGAAGCTGCTTGCATTCTGGATAAGCAACCTGTTATCAACCTACGGAACAGGACGCACCGTGAAGATAGCCCCAAAGTTTCGTGACGACGTTTCCAGGCAGTTTCAACATGAAACTGACCGACAACCGATCGGTAGCAACACTCTATATTCCTAAGCTCAGGATGGAAGGACTAGACACGTACTACGTGGATGATGAACATTTCGTGTGCTTTGGGGAGTCGAGTTATTGGTGACCATATCCACACTAGACGAGAGCACAAGAGTTATTCTAAGTGGATGATAAAGGAAGGACGTGTGTTCTGGCATGGATTGTATACACAGTTCAGAGTTGGTCCAGGAACAACAGGTTGCTGTAGAACAGGACTCATCACAGGTGACATACTATGAAGTCTTCATGAAGTTTGGCGATTTTGATTCATCTTTACGTTGCATAGACGAGAAGCTTGCTCTTGAAAGGAAACCTCCACGGGGGAGAGGTATGCTTATTTTCCGTTATTTTCCGGCTTTTATGTTGAGTTTGATTGTTGTACTGATCTTGCAGGCAAGTCCGAAGTGTTCAAGTGTGGCCTGCAGAAGAAGACGCCTAAACCTTGGAGTCAATGTGAGAAGTGTTCTCACTGGTATCATGATGATTGCAGCGGTGAGGAGATCTGTGCTTGCTGTGCTGAGGAGAATAAGAGGAGGGAAGAAGTAAAACAAGCAAAACAGGAAAGCCAGACGATTGAAGGAAGAGAAGGATGTTGTAAGTAAGGAGTTACAAGCAGTGAAAGAGAGAGATGCGGAGCAGAGAGCACAAAGGCGGGAGAAGCGAAAGCAACAAGAAGGTAACTGGTGTTTCTTGTTACTTGCAGAATTTCTCACTCTCGTCTCCATTCAGACACCCCTGCACATGCAGACCCAAGTGAGCAGGAGACCCCAGCAGGAAAACTAAGAGAAACAGGAAGAATGAAAGTGAAAGCAACAAGAAGGTAACTGGTGTTTCTTGTTACTTCTAGAATTTCTCACTTCCGTCTCCATGCTGCACATGTAGACACAAGTGAGCAGGAAACCCCCAGCACTAAAATTAAGAGAAACAGGAAGAATGAGAAGTGAAAGCAACAAGAAGGTAACTTGGTGTTGCTTGTTACTTGCAGAATTTCTCACTTTCGTCTCCATCCAGACACCCCTGCACATGCAGACACAAGTGGCAGGAGACCCGGGCAGGAAAACTAAGAGAAACAGTAAGAATCCAACACCGTGACTCTGCCTGTTCATCTTTATTATATGTGAATATTCCATAAAATCTTTCATTATTGAACTTAGTACATTAGAAAATATGTGAAACCCAATTAAACTAATGTAGAGCAGTGACATGGATTACATAAAAGCTGATGTACCATATCTACGTGGACAACGTTGTACATGTGCATGTGTTTCTCTACGCATGTGTGTGTGACACCACATAGAATAGATACAGCAGCTGTTTTTCATATGTACACATATACACACAGTTACACACACACACACACACACACACGAGATTAAACAGAAATGTCTACACATTGTTTACGTTCAGTAATCATTTTTAATGCATTCCTAACAATTTAAGATAATCATTAGCCAGTCGATAATTGTACTTCTCGTTTAACCGAGTCATGTTAGAATTCACTCACAAAACAATATTGTATATCTGTAACAAATCGCTGTGCTGGAGGATCATCCTTAATTGTCTTCGCCAAACACCTGTGAGACTACAGTTTTCCAAAAGTACGTTGAAAGATCATAGTGAGTCATGGGTGAAAGTGTGAAAATAGAACATTTAATAAATATTAAAAACATTTAATAACTTTTATTAATCATTGAGCATTGAAAAAAGTTACGAGATTAAATGTTACGCACTAAAATTAACCACGATAACAAGCAAAAAATTCTTTTTCAATTGATTAATAAGAATTAAGAAGAATCTTAACTATTATAAGAGATTTAAGCTCTAGTGGAATGGTAATATTAAGAAGTCGAGTAATCATCTGGCTTGAAGAGTATAATTATACGCTTTAGTATACATAAACAATACATTTACAAAGTTAATTACAATCACATGAATTACAAGCTACCGTAAATACCGTAACATCTCTAGGCTTTAGCACCTTAAATTTGACACAAATCTTATAGTTTCAACTTGTCCAGGTCCATTCTTATTAAATTTAATGAAGGCTGTGTATTAAACATGCACTAGTTCTAGAAGAACAAAAGCATAAGTAAAGGTTTTTAAAAAAGTTTACTCTGAATTAGTAAGAGATAATTATACATTTATTTAGTTTTTGTTTATAAAGCTAAATGCATCTCGTGTACAAAAAATGCCCCCAAATTGAGTTTTAAGTTTAATGTTTAATAAGGATTTTAAAAAAAAATTGCATATTCTTAAAATATATCTCTATATTTTGCAACTTACATTCTTTGTGGTTCTTTTCATATATTTAAACTAATAAGATGGAATAAACAAAATAATAAAAGTGACATAAATTAGGGCTGAACAAACTATAAAATAGATTATATTAATATATCATTGCGTTTGTAATTTCATGTAAAATTTATACCTGTACATTTAAAACTTAAGATTATTATGAATGCCACAGTGAATTTGTTCCACTGCAAAATTTACATTTTAATTTTAAAATTAATAATGTGTTTTCTAATATATAATGATATATGTTAATATGATATCTTATATATTGATTTTAAAACATGTAAATCAAAACCATATAGTATATAATTTATAAAATAAAAAAGTGCAGTTTTCTTTTAAATTGCATGTGAAATATGATTTATATAATAAAAAAATACTAATATATGTATGATACGTTAAAAGGCCTTTTCAACTCATAATAAATTCACAATATTAAATCCTTAAGAATTTTTGAACTTTTGGAGTGTTGAATTTATTTTATTTTTTGATTTTAAATCATTTTTAAACAATATTTAATCCCACGTTTTAAGGGTAAATGAGGTTGTATAAAGAAAAATGAAACAATTTAAAAAATTGTATATTGCATGATGTTTGAAAAATTGTATTATTTAATTTTTAAATTAATGTTATAGTTGTGATTGTATATCTTCATTATAATAGATTTTTACTAGATATGTTAAAAATAATATTCCTTATGAATTATATCTTAATGTTTTTGAAAATACATTTTACTAACATACTTAAAGACATAACATATGTAATAATGGATTATAATGAAAATAGTAAAGATAGATATTTACGAAAATGAAAGAATTAATGAAGGATGTACATTAATTACTTTAAATATTCACATGTTATAATTAATTTAGAATAAGATAATATATCATTCAATCTTAACACTTAAAGTTATATGTGTATTAACATACATTGATAATTTACTTTTTAATTTAAAAGAATCCCAAATTAATTTTTTAACTTGCTTCATGTAGAAATAAGATAATGTTTAATAAAGTTTTTAAGAAAATATTTGTATTTTAAAATAATTTAAATATTCTTGTACTAGTGTGTGTTATTGTGATAATGTATTATATCAATTATACCCTTGAAGTGTATTATATTTATATATATATCCTTATAAATTTATATTTTTATATTTTTATATAACCTTTCTAAAAGTTTTAAATTTACATATATGCTCTTGAAAAACTTCAATAGTAATATTTTGACTTTAAAATAACACTATTAACTAAAAATATATTTTCAATTCATACTATATTGTAAATGAAATAATTAAAGTTTATTAAAGGTTAAATGTTAAAAAATTGTCACAGTAAAAAATGGAATATTTTTAAAAAAAATTTATATTATGTTGTGGTATATATGTTGAAGAGGTTATATTTTGGATTTAAATATAATAAAATATAAATTAATTATAATTTTTTTTTTTAATTTTTAATTTTGAAATTTATGAAGTTTTAAATTAAAGTTTTGAAATATATGTAAATATAAAACTTTTAAAGGTATATATGTAAATACAAGGGGTATAAATATAATTTATACTATATTATAATACTATATTAAGTATGAATGGTTAAAAAAAACATCATAATGGAGTGCAAATATATTTAAATTCAAATTCAAATGAAAGTTTATTAACTGAATTTTTTAAAATTTTAAAATTAATAATAAGAATGATCTTTAAGTTACCGTGTGCAAGATTTTAAAATTTTTTTAGTATTAAACTAACTTATTTAGAATTATGATATTCTTATATTATAATTTAAGTGTGCAAACATGTGTGTCTACGTGTATGTGTGTGTTTTAATTTTATAGGTTTAATTTCAATATAAATAGTAATTGAAATATGTGTCATTATATTAAAATTTTGATATTGCAAATTAAATCTTTTCCTCTAAATAATATTTAAGAATATCTCTTAAATATATGGTGAGTTAGCAAAAATACAAACACATCACTAAAAATAACGTTGTATGGACATGGAAAGTTGCTCATCAAATAATGGCTACAGCATAGGAAAGGTATTGTTAGCAATACGATAAGCATCAATAAAGACGTAGAGTATCAGGTTGGAGATATAGTATTGTTGAATACCAGAAATTTGAAGGTTCCAACAACTCTTTCAAAGAAGTTTCTATCGCACTACATAGGTCCATACAAGGTGGTAAAGCGAGTAGGGAAGGTGGCTTATGGGTTATACTTCCTTTAACATTGCGAACGATGCACAATGTGTTCATGTCAAATTACTCGAGCCATATTATGAGTTTGCAAAATGTCAATTTTCTAAAAGAAACATTAAGTATTAAAATAATTTTAAATTAAAACCAAAAAATATTAAATTACGTGTTATCTGCCGAAAAACACCCGGCATTGTTCTCTGGTTAGGGCTAGGGTTCTCAAATTTAGGTATTGCACAACACGTCAACCGCAGGGCAATGCGCTTTCTTGCCGGTAAGTCTAATAGGGCGGTCTTCATCTATCCGGCAGGAACTCGTGAACCCAATACAAGAGATGTTAAGCAGACAATCTATGTACCTGATCATGTTACGACTCCAGATGGTTTATGGCAACATATCAAATCTTATAATCGCTGTTGAGGCTGTGTACGAAGACGGAAATTGGGTTATGGTCAATTGGTTCTCTGACGAGTTCCTGCTGAACCATTAGACGACACATTCACGGTACATGTTCGCGAGAAGTTACAGGAGCCCAGACCATCCGGTCCAGTCAGTTTGACTCTGCTATGTTGTCATCTCTGCACGCGACAAGGCTGCATTTCTAATCAAGTCGTATAGTGCGGACCCTCTTACTGTAGAGTCACTTTCTGTTCCTGGCCAGTGGAAATCAATAGCATCCTTGTATGACGAAGGATCCTCAATCATATGGGACGAGAGTGCACGAGATCGCTCATCAGTTCCTACAGGGATCCGAACAGGAGGACCTTACAATCAGCATCGTGACTGGAACCAAGAGGTCCGGCAAAACATACAGCTCTCGTGCAGCATCTCTGTTCCTCTTCCTTGAACTTTATTCCTCAAGACAAGGAAGGCTCAATGTACATCGACTGGCGCCGCTTCCTTTTGGAACCAGTTTTATCGCTCCTCCGTTCTCTTGCTTTGGCTTATCACGACAGTCACACTGCCGAGTCTTATATTGAACGTGTAAAGAGTTCGAGGACACCAGCAGCGTCATCAAATATATGCGCAAAATAGCTACTAAGGATGGCAAGAAGCTTTACATTGTCATCGAAGGCTGCAAGGATCCCACAGCGCACCAGATACTTATCCAGCGTATGACGACTTTTGCCATCGTAGTTCTATCTGGATCTCCGAAGCTTTGGGAGTTGGAGCGGAAACGAGGTTATAAATCGATGCTCATCACGGGGGGATTTACGGTAAGAAATTCTTGCGTTCAGAAAATGTTTCTTGAAGCTGACTTATGACAAGGATTCAGAATGTGGAGTTGCAAAAATACTTGGAGCATCATGGTTGTCAACTCGATTGTCAAAGAAGTTTACGACTGGCTGGGTCCCTGGATTCGTCGATCACTGTATCAAAAAGGGTGGGACGTTTGACGACAGCAAATACATTGCGGACCTCAACGAGTACATGATCCTTATGCCAAAGCAGGATTGGGCTATGTTTACTGAAGTCCTTGCGGGTGGTTGTACCGCGACGTTTTCTGGGAGAAAGCACTGGACTCTTTTTATAAGGGTGAAGATGGGAAGGCGGTCTGCTTGACAGGTCGTTTGCAAAAATATGCCAACATCCAGCTTGCGGAGATGTTCTGTCGAGAAGACGAGGCGCAGATAGACGGTTTTTAATTAGACAGTGGACAACTCCTGTTAGACAGTCGTCTCGGATTGCGTGCTGGTTTGAACGCGGAAGCTGCTTGCATTCTGGTATGCCGGCATAAGCAACCTGTTATCACCTACGGGACAGGACGCACCGTGAAGATAGCCCCAAAGTCCGTGACGACGTTTCCAGGCAGTTTCAACATGAGACTGACCGACAAGCGATCGGTAGCAACGCTCTATATCCCTGAGCTCGGGACGGAAGAAGGACTAGACGCGTACTACGTGGATGATGAACATTTCGGTGTGCTTTCAGTTTGCCACGGGGAGTCGAGCTATTGGTGACCATAATCCACACTAGACCGAGAGCACAAGAGTTATTCCAAGCGGATGATAAAGGAAGGACGTGTGTTCTGGCATGGATTGTATACACAGTTCAGAGTTGGTCCAGGAACAACAGGTTGCTGTAGAACAGGACTCATCACAGGTGACATATCATGAAGGTATTCATGAAGTTTGGTGATTTTGTGTGCATCTTTTACGTTGCATATACGAGAGGCTTGCTCTCGAGAAGAGGAAACCTCTACGGGGGAGAGGTATGCTTCTTTTCCAGCTTTATGTTGAGCTTGATTGTTGTGCTGATTTTGCAGTGTTCAAAGTGTGGCCTGCGGAGCCAATGTGAGAAGTGTTCTCACTGGCATCATGATAGTTGCAGCGGTGAGGAGATCTGTGCTGGCTGTGCTGAAGACAATAAGAGGAAGAAAGAAGTAAAACAAGCAAAACAGGAAAGCCGGACGACTGAAGGAAGAAAGGATGCTGTAAAGTAAAGAGTTACAAGCAGGGCACCAAGGCGTGAGAAGCGAAAGCGGAGGTAATTAAAGTTACTTGAGCTGAATGTTAGTTAATAAGACTTATAAAGAATCTTAACAAGAGTAAGTTTTAAGCTTGAGTGCGTTCTTGTAATTAAAAAGGTTATTGAGATTGAAAATTAAAAAGTTGAGTATAAATATTATCCTAACCAGCTTGGATCAAAAATCAAGTTTACAAATTCACTTAACTCACTAATGTGGAGTTTCATAAGCAAACATCACCACCTTCGTAACAAACTCAATAAGTGTTGCTGAACCTAATAACATGTGAAAAGCCATTCTTATTGGGAAAAGCGGTTATATGCCAATTATAAGCCACAGAAGATGAAATATTTACTCAAATAATCAATTGTTCTTAAACACTTGTGCATCTACATGACATGGTAAAAGACTTGCCACATGAAATGGGTATTTAAAGTAATAATAAAGATACTAAGATATAATCGTATATAGTTATTGAATGTTTTTGTTTATGGATGTATAAATTAAAATTAAAAATATACATGCAACATAACTAAAGAAGCATTAAATAGTAAAGGATGCAACTTCACATGTCAAATTTAGATTCGTTAACATATTTACAAGTACATAAGGATCATTATACCAGTGAAATAATTAACACCATCGTTAGTAAGTTTTAGGACTTTCTTTGCAAGGGGCACTTACCTGGGTGTTTGGAAATGGACCGTGCCATTAACTTCTTTTACCATGCATCATTTAAAACATATTTTTTAAAATACATTCTGATTCATAAACACATATTCAATTTGCAAATTAAGTTTTAAATTTCATAACCAAGTAATAAAATTTTCGATCGTGAGTACATATCATTTGATATTCTATATATTAATTTTATTATTTAATGTATCTAAACCAATTGTAAAGAATTTATAAACATAGTATGTACACTTGTTTAAGTAATAAAAAGATTAAACATAATTAAATTGTAGATGCACCATAATTTAAATGTGTCTATAAATATTTATTAAAATATCAAATTCCTTGAAACTGAGATAAGCACTAACCAACATTATCCGTCTCTTCGCACGTCACACCTACTAAGGTACAATATAACTTAAGTGACTAGTGCTTGCTTTAGTTGATTCACAAGAATCACATCTTCATCTTCATCTTCATCCTCCACATTAATAATTAGAGTGTTTATACTTAAGAAGCCATTAAGCAGTCACATGCAACTTTCTTTTCCTTTAAGAAATAATTATCTTAGCCTTCTTGAATGCACGTTTGACTTGCTTCTTTTACTCTTTAACAAACCTTTTCTCTCACACAACTAATTGTCTTTTTTTTAAATGCTTCATAATTAATAATCTTCTTGTCCCTATTGCATAAGCCCTCTCTACATGTGCCTCACAAGCACACTCTCTCTTCTTTGTGGCTTCTTGAGATGTCAACTCCTTAATACAGTCCTCAAACTTTAGAATGGAAACATATTCCTCATTAGTGAATGATTTACTATGTTTGTAGCAAAACTTATATTTCCAAATTCATCTACACCAAGATGGTATTAATATGGTTGTTGGGACTTGGTGTAGATGGATTTGGAAATAATGTTTTTGTTACAAACTCCTCTAAGGTGAGGCCAAACTCATGTACTTCCTCAAGAACTATGTATAGCAATTCCAAATCTTCTTCCACATGAACTACACATATAACTGTTAATTAACCCAACATATATATATATAATACACACCAAAAAAATACCATTTTCATAGAATCGGTTAAAGTAGTAGTAACTTCAAATTCATCATCCATAACTTTGAATTAAAACGTCGAAGGCTAATTTATCGAAAACCAATTCTAATGTTGACTTCATTAAGAGTTTTATCCATAACTTACCTTGTCATTCGAACAAGTATTTCCATTGTTTTACTTGGGGAGACACCATATATACCAAATCTATGTTAATATAGACATATGTATATATATACATTTTGGTTATATGCAAAACTCACCCAAAACTATTCTTGTGATATGATTGAGATAAATAAGAAAGCCACGTTCAACATCCACGCATTGCTTTACACACACATAAAAGCATAACTATAACTAATTAGCCACCCTTTTGACCTCCTTAATATGTAATAGTTTTAAAAGTTGACCACCTGTAAGATACTGTATATTATGTAATGTAACGTATATACGCATGTGTATATACACACATGCATAGTGACACATGGGTGGTGATCTGGCCGCCATGTGTCAGCGCCACGTGTCGCATGTGTGCCACGTGGCAGGAGGTCTCCTGTATATAAGCAGGGTTTTTGTAGCTTAATGGATCTGACATTTTTAATATATATCGGCTCTTTCATTGGTGAGAAGTTGGTATTCTTTCTTCCGCCTTTTCCTTTTCGTGTTTTCATGACGATGAATATGGAGAGGCACCTTGATGTTTGGTGGTTCGATTGAATCGGACCTTCAAGGGTATGATCTCGAAGTATGTGAACTTCAATCACACTGACTGGGATTGGTATTTGGCATGCTTGAGATTTGCTATGTAACAGGCATTCAGAGTGTTCAATTGGTATCTCTCCATTCAAGGCATTGTATGGATATGATCCTAATTGCCTAGTGAATTGGGATATACATCAAATCTGCCACGTGCCGAGGATGCGAAAATGTGGGCTCGACATTTGGATGCTGTCTTACCTCTTCTGCGTGCAGAGTCTGCTGAACATCTTGGTCGGCTCAAATACAGCAACAATCTTCTTACAATGCACGACATCAAACTCCACTAGACTATGCTGACGGTGACTTAGTACTGGTAACGTTTTCCAAGTTAACCGCACCTGGGCTTGCAACTTCATTGGATCCACCTGTAAACCCTCTCGAGATATACGGTAACCCAAGTAAGTGGTGTCGGTCGAACCAAACACACACTTTTCAAGTTTCAACTTCAGGCCAACTTCTCGAAATCGATCAAGAACGCGCCGTACATCACGAATGTGATCCTCCCAAGAACCAGACCCATGAATGAGCACATCGTCGATAAAATCGGCAGTGATATCAGGCATATCGGAAAGAAGCTCATCCATCATGCGTTGAAAGGTGGCAGGAGCTGAAGTCAATCCAAAAGGCATGACCAAAAACTCGTAAAGACCAAATGGTGTCCGGAAGGCCGTTTTTGGAATATCCTCCTCAGCCATAGGAACCTGCCAATATCCTGATGCCAAATCCAACTTAGTAAACCATCGACTCTGACCCAAACGATCTAATAGATCGGCAGAGTTCGGAAGTGGATAGACATCTTTGATGGTAACATCGTTAAGAGGTCGGTAATCCACACAAAATCGGAGAGATCCATCAGGCTTGGGAACCAAATGAGGTTCACATGCCCATGGACTCCGTGACGGACGACACACTCGTTTACCAATCATATCAGTAACAGCTGTTCGCATGGCTGATAACTCCTTTGGTGACCTGCGTCGAACCGGGACTTTGAAAGGCTTTGCATTGCCGGTGGGTATACAGTGTCGAGTCTTCACACGTGCACCTTGGGACAGATCAAATTTGAACAAACTTGCATACTGTTTCTTAAGTTGTTCGATGCAGTGTGCTCGACACTCAGGTGACGGATCCGGCATTTGAACCTGTTGAGATGAACACCACCCCAAGACCGGAATCAAAGGAGCTGTATGCGTGATACAAACAGCAACAAGCTTCTCTGGACGTAAAGGAACAGACTGCAAAGACACAGACTCCAAGCGTAATACACAGGAGAGAGTGAAAAATCACATGTACCTTTCGACTGCTTTAACCAATCACATCCCAGAATGATGTCAAAGACCTGGGAAGGGACAACCCTAAGAGACCCAGAGGGAAACTTACAGTTGGCACCCATAACCAGCGTAGTCAAAGTGGTGTACTGTGATACTGCACGAGACTGCCCATTACCATATAAAATGTGCAAGACCTTATCTGCACGTCTTAAGGGTAATGAGCACCGATGCGCTAGAGAAGCAGTTATGGAAGACATACTGGATCCTGTATCCACAAGCACTGTGACTGAAAGATCATTCACCCGTGCAGAAAATGTGAAAACTGGATGATCTGGTGGAACTTGCAAACCTTGATATGCATAGCGGAAAAAACATGGAGGTGAAGTCTCCATCGCACGGGATCCCTCCGTCGCCCGTACGATTACTCGTTTTCCGCAACAGATCCACCTGCAAGAGAGGCTTCGTCGTCTGAAAGCTCATCATTAGCCATAATGGCCGCCACAGGCACACCATCCGGAACATATGGTCGCCAGCCTGGATGTGTGGACGCCAATCAGGATACACATCGCATGCCCTCCAAGTATGTCCAGGCGCCAACAGGCCCAACAATGAACTTGATTGGGTCGACCTGCATTGTTCCGATTCCTCCTGTCACGAATCCGTGGATTTTGACCACCACGGGCAGGTACTGGAGCAGGTGCAGGACGATTTCGTGGAGGTGGTCCACGGGGTGGGCCCCGAGGTCGACCACGAAAAGCTTGCCGTGCGGGACATATGCAGCAGCATCAACCTCCATTGGATCAGCACGCTGAACAAGAGGACAGGTAACCCAAGGGGAACACGGCCCTCACTAGGCACCAACTCAAAACGTTGAGCTAGTGCAAAAGCTTCCTCCAATGTGGTAGGACGAAGAGCCCGAACGAATCGAACAAGTTCGGGTCGCATAGTTGGCCATAACATACCGAGCTTAATGGGCTCAGGCATGTTAGGATATGCACGCCGAACTAAATCCCCGAACCTAATACTGAACCGCATGGCCCGAGTCGTAGAGGAATTCCGAGTTTGACAGATGTGATCAGGTATATTCAGAGTTGTCCCATTTGTCAAACTCGGAATTCCTCTACGACTCGGGCCATGGGGGTGTTAGAATCCATCAACGTCTCTCGCCCTTTTGAGTTAATTGCAGTGGATTTAATGGGACCTTTTCCACGTTCTTCTCAAGGTAACCAGTACATCATTGTCGTATCTGATTATTTAACTCGTTGGGTGGAGGTTGGTGCTCTTCCGGATGCAACTGCCCTGTCAACAGCTTTGTTTTTGTTCGATAATGTGGTTTTGCAGCATTCTTGTCCAGAGCGGATGTTATCAGATAATGGCCCCGCTTTCATTGCAGAGGTATTCCGAGTGTTGTGTGAGAGGTTAGGGGTAAAACACTCATTTGCCTCTCCATATCATCCACAAACTGATGGTTTGGTGGAGCGATTGAATCGGACCTTCAAGGGTATGATCTCGAAGTATGTGAACTTCAATCACATTGACTGGGATTGGTATTTGCGATGCTTGAGATTTGCTTATGTAACAGGCATTCAGAGTTCGATTGGTATCTCTCCATTCAAGGCATTGTATGGATATGATCTAAGTTGCCTAGTGAATTGGGATTATCATCAAATCTGCCACGTGCCGAGGATGCGAAAATGTGGGCTCGACATTTGGATGCTGTCTTACCTCTTCTGCGTGCAGAGTCTGCTGAACATCTTGGTCGGGCTCAAATACAGCAACAATCTTCTTACAATGCACGACATCAAACTCCACTAGACTATGCTGACGGTGACTTAGTACTGGTACGTTTTCCCAAGTTAACCGCACCTGGGCTTGCAACTGGTTTATTACATAAGTGGCTTGGTCCCTACCGAGTTCTCCGAAAGGTTGGTCCTCAGGTGTATCAGGTACAGTTGGTGGGATCTCATGAGGTTGAAATAGTTCACGTAGTTCGAATGAAACGGTTTGTTGTTCGAGACTCGTTGACTACATTCGGTCATACCTTAGATGGCCCAACTCACACGGATCCAGGACCATCAGATCCATCACCATCTACACAACCGCAGAGGGGGATAATGTAAGATACTGTATATTATGTAATGTAACGTATATACGCATGTGTATATACACACATGCATAGTGACACATGGGTGGTGATTTGGCCGCCATGTGTCAGCGCCACATGTCGCATGTGTGCCACGTGGCAGGAGGTCTCCTGTATATAAGCAGGGTTTTTGTAGCTTAATGGATCTGACATTTTTAATATATATCGGCTCTTTCACACCCACAATTGATATGGTTATGATAATAATCATCCTTTGTTTAAAGGTTTATTTGACAAGGACTTGATTCGCTTAATTTTAAAGGTCTTTTTAAAAATTCAACCTAGGAAGTTGAGAAAATCCTTGAGCTACAATCAAACTCAATATCATGGATGATCTTGTCCATGCCAATCTCATCCACATTGTAAATTCTATTTATAGGATAACCTTTCTCATATTTGCAATTTGACTTAATGTAAAAATGAGTAACTTACATTGAAGTGATATCTAAAGCATGTGAATGCTCTAGTGACTGAGGAGCTTTTTAAAACAAGTTTTTTTAAAAGTGAATAGATAATAACTAAGAAAAGTGATTCCTATCCTTGCCTTTGTTTTTTAATTGCCCATATAATCAATTGCTCTTCATCTTCCGAAAATAATGATTATGCATTGTCATCTTTTGAAAATAATGATCGCATCCCTACACATACACACACATATATATAAAATAAATGTATATAAGAAATATGAAAATATTTACATTTATATGTGTTTGAATATACGTAAATACCTTTCTTATTGATAACTCTACCATTAACCTAAACATAAAGAGTGCTATATAGACTTTTACAGTAGCACAAATGTTAAGATAACCATTCTTTACTACATCAACAACAAGATGCATAAATTTTAATAACTAATCATGTTGTTTCTTCTTTATAGAGAAGTTGTTACTGTTGAGATAACTAAAAATGTAGCATCGTAATTAGAATAGTAAGACAGTCTTCATTAACTATTGGACTTGAGGTGGGAAATCTTCCATTGACTATTAAACTTGGTGTATTAATTCTAAATTCATGGCTACCATCATCAAAAAAAATAAAATTATTAATAAATAATGTATATAGAAAATAAAAATAACAATCTCACTATTTAACGTGGCAATAGCAAGAATAAAAACTTCAAGTAAAGAGTTGAGATTATTTATATAAAAACCTTGTTTTCTTCTTTGATTCGATCAATTTTTCTTTTTTGGATCCTAATATAAAAAACAATAATATATTTGTTAATAATCTTTATATAAAATAAAAGCGAAGCTAGATTGAGAAAATTATGTTACCATAAATTGAGAAATATACTAAAATAAAGCTTGTATAACTAAACAAAAAAAAATGAAAATATATTTATAATAGTTTAATAATCATTTGAAATTTGAAAAGCTTGATTTAAGGAATATCTATTATATATTTAAAACTTGAAAATAAAGATTATTTATTATTTATTTGAAATGTTGTGCAACAATAGCCACTTTTTTTTATAAGTAATTATTTTATTACAAAGAATTTGAACTTTTGTGCTAATTATTCTTTTAATATTATCTACATTGTAAAATGTGATTAATAAAAATATAAATATTTATGGGTTAAAACTATTTTTCATTTTACATTAAAAGAGTCATATCATTTTGAGTATTAACATTCAACTTTTTATGTACATGGGTGGCCTTGTTTTTAACTATAATGACCATTAAGAATAAAAACACCTTTGTTTATATAATGAATACTATTAAATATAATACATGTTTGATTAACTTAAGTATAAAGTATGATTGAGTTAAAGTTTTAAGTTATTTTAAAGAAAAATATGATTAACCAATTTAAAATAAGATATATTTAAATTATATATTTCAATTATGGCTTATTACAAAATATAAATATGAGTTCTCTTTTATGAATATGGTTAATTATAATATCATGTGGTATCATAAATTATTTAAAAAATATTCTTTATTCTCTTTTAAGATATATTTAATATGGAAAGGAAGTAATAAAAGAAGGCAACGGGATGCATAAAAGAATTTTGCAGATGAAAAATTAAATAAAAATAATTACTACATATTTATAATGAATTGCTACATTGGTTATTAATAAAAGTTAATATGTCAAACACCCTATTTTATAAGCCCTTTATAGTGCATTAAACACTTCTTTGATTAATTTTTAAATAAAAAACCTTTAATTTTTATAAAGTGTTTCATTTCATTTCATCACAAACACATTGTCTTAAGTACCACATCATTTTTTTTTACACAAAAAATATAAATTTGGTTATGTAAGCTATTATATTCTTTTATTTTTATTTTTGCAAGTCTTATTATTATATAAATGATAATACAAGTGTCATTTCAATCCAATTAATAACACTATATAAACACATGTATTTGCATAATTTATTATAATAAATATAATTTTTATTTTCTTTAATTGAACTTATGAAGGAAAGAAATATAACTAAAAATTTAAATTTATAATTCAATAGACTTTATAAAATCATATTTGAGGAGCATTGAACACTCTTATACATATATGTTTATATATATATATATATATATAAGTTTTATAAAAGTGTGCATATATATTTATTTTATATAAGAACACTCAATAAAAGTTGTTAACATGTACTTATATATTAATTTATCATTATATTTGTGAACATAACCAAGTCATTTAATTATGTTTAAGAAGTAGTTGTGAACAATTGAGTTTACATTAAAAGGAGTAAGGGTTATTATGTGCATTTAAAATTATATAAAAAAGTTGTACATTCAATAAAATAAATAAACTTTCATTATTTTAATGACTTATAAAATCAAAATAATATAAAGAGGTTTTATAACAAAATATGATTTCAATTTTATAACATGTTTTTTCTTATACATCTTGTAATTTAATATGGTTTTACAAAAAATATTTTTTAAATTAATCAGATTTTATGACACATTACTTATTTACACATTATGTTTTTATTTTCTTCTTAAGTATAAAAACACATGATCTCCTACATTATAAGTATTAAAATGGTAACAAAAAATTGATATATATATATTGTGGTTTCAAAAATTATATGTTATTTTAATATGTTTAACTTTTATAAGTGAGTCTGCATTATTACTTAACTTTACATTCTTATTAAATAAATTTGTTATACAAGATAATTTATAAGTACTTCATTATTTTTTTTTAAAATATTTGAAGAACAAAAAACATTATATATGTAATATAGTTTAAATTTTCAATTCTTATTAAGTATAAATTTTTGCTCACAAAAGATTTTTTCATTCCAATATAATTTATATAAAGCATGAATAAATTATATACTTAATAATGGGTTGTAAGGCCATTAAGATTAATATTATTTAAAGCAATCCTAAGATAATATAAGATAAATAAATTATATATTTAAAACTAAATAATTTGATAAATTAATTTTATTAAAATCATAGAATTTATAGTCATTATTTTCATTTTTAATTAATTAAATTTAGTTGTTAGGTGTTGAATATATTTTTAATATATTTTAAGAATATTTGCAAGAATATGCTGAACTTATTTTAAATAGTGGTTCATATTTAGTAAAATTCATAATAATTAATAATGAAATTAAAACATATATATATAATATATATATATAATATATATATATTTATGTACACATATATATAAAGAGATATACATAAGTATTATAATAAACTATGTGAGAGCTCGGAATATAGAAATGTGTATATCCATTAGTTCAGAAACCCTAACTTATATACAAGAGCGAGTGGTCCAGATTGAATCCAATCCGACGGCTATCAAAATCCACTACGCTAATAATAGTATGTGCACATGCAGCTACGTCACATCACATGCCACACGTGGATCTTACATCATCCCCTCCTCTCGGAAGGGTGTAAGTTGGTTAGGGTTCTCTTGTAGACGGGCCCGGATCTGGAGGAACATCAGGAGGAGGCACTGGTGGATCTAGGCGGCACAACTTGTTCCCGTTGCACAAAATGCTTCAACCGTTGTACATGTACAATCTCCGGAGGATCGGGTTGAATGTCGTGCCGAACCTCATAAACCTGTGGCCTACTTGCCGTAACACTCGATACGGTCCTTTCCATTGAGGAAGGAGACTCTTAGCTAAACCACGTACCGTAAGCTTGGGAAAACGAACCAACACCAGTTCATCAACCTTGTACTCCGCAGGAGGACGATGATGCGAGTTGTACGTTGTTGTTGTCCTACTTGTACGCGGCCCAAGTGTTCTGCTGACTCCGCACGAACCAATGGAAGGATGCTTGTCAGATACCGATCCCATGACCTAGCATCAGCAGCTCGCGGTAACCGAGACGGCAAACCCAACTCCGTTGGCAACACCGGGTCATGACCATACAAAAGCTTATATGGAGAAGTACCAATGGAACTTTGAACTCCAGTGACATAAGCATATCGGAGAGACGGCAGATAACCATCCCAATCTGAATGTTGAAAGTTCACATACTTTGCGATCATCCCCTTGAAGGTTCTAACAAGCCGTTCCACTAAACCATCTGTCTGAGGATGATAAGCACTTGTGAAAGTGTGGCGTATCCCTAATCGAGATGTCAAAACATGAAATGCCTCAGCCATAAATGCGGGACCATTATCCGAGAGAATTCGCTCCGGACAAGAATGCTGAAACACGACCCGATTCAGGAGAAACTGACCAACAGCAGAAGCAGTCGCACTAGCAAGAGCACCAACTTCTACCCAACGAGTTAGGTAATCAGAAGCAATAATAACGTACTCGTTACCAGCAGTTGACCGCGGAAAAGGTCCCATCAAATCAAATGCCACCAATTCAAACGGACGAGAAACTGCAATTGACTCCAACCGTCCTTCCGAAGCACATGGGGGAGTATTGCGAGCTTGGCACCACACACAACTACGCACATACCGAATCACATCTCCTCGCAACTCCGGCCAATAGAAAGATCTGCGCAGCTTCTCCATCACCCGACGATGTCCCATGTGCCCGCCAAGAATAGGAGAGTCATGGTAAGCATGGAGGAAGCGTGGAATGAAGATTGAAGGCACCACCAACCGCAAAGGATCATCTGGATCAGTCCCCACAAAATAAAGAAGGTCATCCTGAAGGCGATACTGTGAATGTAAATGCCTGAAAGGCAAGTCATCAGCAAGTGATGCAGGATTCTCAAACCCATCACGAAGCCTTCGAATCCACGGCTCAACCTTTTGAGCTTCCCGAACCTCATCCAAAGACGGCAAATCTAACTCTGCATTCTGCGGACACTGAACGTCAAGCACAGCAACTGCTGATGGTACGGAATCTTCATCCAAAAAGTCCACTGAAGCTGGAACAACTGGTTCCTCTGGGGCAACAGAAGAGAGAGAAGGTGGAAGAGGAGCCCGAGAAAGAGCATCAGCATCAGCCATGGAACTCCCTGGACGATGAACAACTTCAAAGTCGTAAATTTGAAGTTTCAAGGCCCACCGAGCAGTACGCCCAATCAAATTCTTTCGCTTCAACAACGAAGTGACTGCTGCATGATCACCTTCCAACAACGTCCGCGAACCATGCAAGTAGGCATGGAGCTTCTCAAAACCCCAAACTGCTGCTAGACACTCCTTTTCAGTTGTGGAGTAATTCACCTCTGCTGGCTGCAATGTACGGCTGATGTACAATGGGATGTCGTTGGCCAGGAACACTTGTACTCTCCTGCATCAATACACCCCCGAGGCCGATGTCAGAAGCATCTACACGCAAGATGAAAGGACGAGTGTAATCCGGGTACGCCAAAACTGGAGGAGTCGTCAACAACTCTTTGAGATCTGCAAATGCCTGCTTGCAATCCTTAGACCAAACAAAAGAAGTCATTGACGATTTCAACAACGCGCGCAACGGTGCAGTACGATCTGAAAGATGATCCACAAAACGACCCAGATATTGTACCTTGCCAAGAAAGCGTTGCACATCATTCACACACTTTGGCGTAGGGAACTTCAAAACTGCAACTAGTTTGTCAGGATCGACTTGCAAACCTTCACGTGAAATGCGATAACCCAGATAAGTGGTGTCCTTTGATCCAAATACACACTTAGATGGCTTCAACTTCAAACCAACTTCCCGCAGTCGATCCAAAACCTTACGTACATCACCGACATGCTCCTCCCACGTTCCATCCGAATGGATCAAAACATCATCGATGAAATCGCAGTCACCTCCGGCATGTCGCAAAGAACCTCATCCATCATACGCTGGAAAGTTGCTGGAGCATTGCTCAAACCGAAAGGCATCACCAGGAACTCGTACAGGCCAAATGGTGTTCGAAAAGCAGTCTTGGGAATGTCCATGTCAGCCATCGGAACTTGCCAATATCCAGATGCGAGATCTAACTTGGTGAACCAACGGCTCCGCCCCAGTCGATCCAAAAGGTCTGCAGTATGAGGAAGTGGGTACACATCTGAGACGGTTACCTCATTTAACGGGCGATAATCAATGCAGAATCGAACGCTCCCATCAGGCTTCGTCACAAGGTGAGGTTCGCACGCCCAAGGACTTCGAGACTTCCGGATAACACCCTTCTCCAACATCTCTTTGACATTCGCTCGTAAGATCTTGAGCTCCTTTGGTGATCGACGCCGAACAGGTACCTTGATTGGCCTAGCTTCTCCAGTTGGAATAGGGTGGCGTGTCGCAATCTTGGCCCCAGATGACAAGTCGAAGTTGAAAAGATCAGCATACTCCTTCTTGAGTTGATCAACAACTACAGCACGACGATCATCTGATGGATCCAAAGAAGAAAGGAAGAGCATGAAGGGAAAATGGTTGGAAATAGGGTGAGACAAAAGTGATGGAAGCAGAGGTGGAAGCAGATGGACGAAGTGGAATAGAAGTAAGAGGAATGGAAGAAAGACGAGGGAGAGTCAAACAAGGGGGAGACTTTTCAAAGTCACACTTGGCATGATTGCGAGTTAACCAATCCATACCAAGAATAAGGTGAAAAGCTTGACTCGGCACCACCCGCAAAGATTGAAGCTCGAGCTCACAATCATCCACACGAACAACAATGTCCACTTCATCCCGCGAACAAGCATGAGTATGTCCGTTGCCGTACAGAATGAAGACTGGTTCTACCGCACGACGCAAATGAAGGCTGCAACGTGTAGCAACAGATTGAGAAACAGAGGACAAGAACCTGAACCTGTATCCACCAACACTGAAAGGAAAACAGGATGAGGTGTGCGATTAAACGAGCTTGAAAAGTGAAAACCGGATGATTTGGTGCCGAGTGAACCCCTTGATGATACTCCCGAAAGAAAGATGGAGGGGTCACTAATTTATTCGCACGAGGACCCTCCTCTACTCGTGCGATTCGTCGTTTCCCGGAAGATCCACCGCATCACAACCTTCCACTGCAGCAGCACCAACCGGACGTTGTTGCGCCATGGCCTCCATCCTGGAAATGGGGGACGCCAATCGGGAAACCGTTGACAGCGCCGATACGTGTGTCCAACCTCATCACATGCCCAACAACGAACTGCACGTCCACGTCCTCGTCCACGGGCCCCACCTTGTGCTGGTACACGAGCGGCAACAGCCTCAACCTCCATCGGAGCAGGTCCATCCCCAACATGGAGTGGAACAAGAGCACGTGAAGGCACAAGTGGGAGAGGTGACGACTCATATCGTTGTGCCAGCCTCAAAGCATCGTCAAGAGTCACTGGAGCTAGTGCATGCACAAGCCCCACAAGGTCTTGACGAAGTGCTGGCCACAACATACCTAACTTGATGCGTTCCGACATGTTAGGTTCTGCACGCAGCAAAAGGCTTCGAAAGCGAACACCAAACTGCATCACCGACTCAGATGGCTCCTGACGAATACGATGCAACTGCTGAAAAGCATCATCACAGTCGTCCGCATGCCCAAATGCACGTTTGAAGATCTCTGGAAGAATATTCCAATCTCCACGAGTTGCAACGTCCAGACCATTGTACCACTGCAACGCCGTCCCTTGAAGACAAGTAGGAAACTCGCGCAAACACTGAGCACCGTCCCACGAATGATATGTGGCAACCACAGTGAAGTGGTCAAACCAATGGTACACATCATCTCCAGGATTTCCGCGAAAGAAATCCGGTCGGACACGGGGGTTTGCAACATGCGTAGGAGGAGTACCCTGGCTGTGAATGCTGCCATCAACTGAGAATGATTGTTCAGTTGCACACGCATGGCATCCAACAACTGCATGAGTAACTGCTCCACAGACAAGGGATTTGTCTGTTGTGGATTCATGGATGAAGAAGAGACAAAATCCACAAGAAAGGAATAGATCTAGACAATGGAAAAGCTAGACCTAAGAAGACAGAGAAAAAAGACACAAATCCGAGCACTCCGTAGGGACAATTAGAGGTGCCCCTCACCTCCACCAATGTGAGAGCTCGGAATATAGAAATGTGTATATCCATTAGTTCAGAAACCCTAACTTATATACAAGAGCGAGTGGTCCAGATTGAATCCAATCCGACGGCTATCAAAATCCACTACGCTAATAATAGTATGTGCACATGCAGCCGTACACGTGGATCTTACAGTATGTGCACATGCAGCCGTACACGTGGATCTTACACTATGATATAATCTTATAAATTAAATATGTGTTTGTGTCTACACACACACACGCATATTTCTATACATAAATACACAATTATATAAGGAATTAAAAGTTTTTTTGCCTCCCCCTCATTTTATATGCATTTTAAAGATTTAATCAAAAAGGAACTTGGATTTTATTTATACACATTATTTATTATTAATAAAGCTTATTAAGTACATCCTTTTTCCTAGTTTTTAGTGTTTATCATTTAATTAAATAAGATTAATTAAATTAACATAAAGGAGGAAGTGTCCAGAAGTAGGTCTCATAACATATTTATTCTTTATATATTTTTATATGACTTACTAATTATAAACTATATAACTATAATGGTTTATATATAACATAAGTGTGACATGAAGCTCAGTCAAACTTATTGTTTATATACATTCCTAATTTTACACAAAATCTTCTAATATACTATTTTAAGAGTCCTACATTGAAATGGAAATACTTAATAAACATGCTACCACCTGTCTTTGTGACGACCAGTTTCACCGTATAAGAACTCTACCATCGTATGCCCGAAAGGTAGAACAAGATGTGTAAGTAGTTCTTTCACAAGTTCAATGCAGACTGAGTGTATAATATTCAATACAATATTTGTTATTGTTTATATATGATATTTCCTAGCCATCTATAGTGATCACACTAATGTGTGGATCCGTCACTAGGGAGGAGCTCCGTGACTCTGGTTGGGAAGTCATCTCCAAGAGTGTCTCCTTCACTTGTTCTGCCTGCATCAGTTCCTTATCTCTAATCTGCACATTTATAAAATTTAATTAAGCATGATATATCACATAATATAAAACGTCCATGGTGTAAATATTAATACATAATTCTATATAATTAGGGTTTATGAGAGAGAAAAGGTGGCGAACCTCTGCATTGAAGACATTGAGAACAAGGCCACGGAAGGTGGTGATGTTTGCATGCAACACGTCCAATCCAAGGGCATCCAGTGCATTCATCAACTTAACAAACACCCCTGGTCTTTTCTCGCAGAATATTCTCAAAGTCAATAAATTTGCATCCAGTTTGCTCACTTCCACCTGAAAAATAGAGGTTTTCTAAAACATTGTATATAACAGTATTTCATTAAAAAGACACACACACACACACACACACACACACACACATATATATATATATATATATATTTAAATTAGAAAAAAACTATATGTTTAATTTAAATATATTCTATTATGTAAGTCATAAAATAATATATATATATATTTAAAATTATATGTTTTAATTTATATAAGAACTTAAACATAAATCTCAGTTGCCTTATATAATATATATACACCTTCATTACACACATCACACGCACACACACTCACATTAACAGCGTACCTGCATGGGTTGAGTGAGGTCATCCGTCTTCTTATCGTTAGCATCAACATGTACATCAGGTTTTGCAGGCTTATTAAGCTCATCAATGGCAGCCATATTCGCAATGTTAGCATGGCAATCTGCCAAGTTTGGTACATTTCCCACCTGCTGCGAGTCTTCCTCGAGCTCATCTTGCAGTTCCTTTACTTGTTGCTGTAGCTCCTTTACGTATTCTATTGCATCTCCCAGTATAGAAGCTCTATCCATCTGTATGTATATATGTATCCGAATACGTTATTTAAGCATATATATATGTGTGTGGTGTGTGTGTGTGTGTGTGTATACATTTACATACATAATACATTTCAGAATACTATATTACTGTATTTTAAATTATATGTGGCATACTGACATAAACATATATATGATAATAGAAAAATATAGTGTGTATACCATAAGTTAACGCGCGCGCGCGCCCACACACACACACACATATATAGGTGTGTTCGCTGTTGTTAAGAACGCACATATATTTCTGTAATATTTATATATCTATATATAGAGAAATGCAGACACACACATATATCAGTATACACAAGTGTATATCGTGTATAATATACATCTGGGTATATACTGTATGTATACTGATATATACATACATACTAAAATACATATACCATATAGTAGCTGAATATGATCACATGTAACAAGGGAGAACACATGTATGCTAACTTGGTTAATATAACAAATCCATAATCAGTTTGAACAATCTTTGAGACGTACATGTACCCCGGAATTGTACAGAGAGAGTGTTATATTTAAATGAGATCTTGGAATGGATAATTATAAACACACTTATACACACATATGTACATATAAATGATATTATGTTACCTTAGTTATCTTTGGGACCAATGCTCGCAAGGAATACAGACGCTCATTAAGTTTCTTTCTTCGTTTGCGTTCTGCCACCAAGTTCTTCGATAGGTGCCTTCTTCCAGACCTTCCAGTAGCCTATTATACACGTATAAATCGTATATATACATACATACTTCTACATAAATACATACATACATACAAACCATACACAGGCACATATGTAGCATCATAATTATAAACCTCATGTACTTAACGTACTATATACATGTATGTATTTTGCATTCTCTCTCACACACACGAACACACAGGCACACACACGCACATACATGCACACTCATGCCCACCTTGTCATCGTCCTCGTCAACTTGGTCACTGCAGTCTGAAGAATCTGCTCGAGTCTCCTGTTTAACTTCTGAATTCTCCTTTGAAACTCCACTTCCGTGTGGGGAATCAGAGAAGTTGTGGCTCGTGTGTGTATTGGGAACTTCTTGCAAACTAAATCACAATAATGTATATATTAACTTTAAATTAGAGGTTTATAATAAATATAGTACATCTATTAGTATATATTTATATCCAGTAATTATTTGTAAGCTTTTCTTCTAACATGTGTGTACATGCATACACCTAACACAAAATCATTTTCTTATAGATATGCATAATATATATATATATATATATATATATATATATATATATAGAGAGAGAGAGAGAGAGAGAGAGAGAGAGAGAGAGATGCATACATGTATCTTGAGCAGTGTGCATAAGCAGTGCAAAATATGAACCTTGCTATGGGATACCCCTGCATATTTGCATACGAGAGAGAGAGAGAGAGAGATGCATACATGTATCTTGAGTAGTGTGCATAAACACTGCATAATATGAACCTTATTTTGCAGAGGAGAGAGAGATGCATACTTGTATCTTGAGTAGTGTGCATAAACTACATGTGTATATAATGGTTTTACACACACCACACACGGGCACACAAAAACATACACATATGCACACACATTTATGACTTGCCATTCTATCAGAAGGAAAGTCAATATGTATATGTATAAATTTATATATGCATTTATACATGTATATGTAAATCAATGTATATGTACATCAATATGTAATATATGTATTATAACAAGGATATACACATTCCATATGTCTATGTGTATGAATATGTATGCATATATTATACACACACATGGATATACCTAAGCTTTTCTGAGCGGTCTTGTGGGGCTGTAGTTTTAGCAGAGAGGAAGTTTAATTGCGTTGGTGCTATGTTTAACGAAAACTGGTTCTCGGATATTCCAACGGCATCATGCTCCCATGGATGGTTATCAAGCGTTGACGTCCAGTGGACCTGGTCAACGCCATGACCAAAGTGTTGACCGCTGTCGTCATGGCTTTTGTAAAGGGATTTGAACCCTTGCTGCTGGTCCACACTGTCCTGGAAATTCTGAAAATTAAAAAGTACGGAGTTTTAATAAAATGTATTTACCATAATGTTTGTATTTAAAATAATTAATTGTTCTCAATAGAAAAAGAAACATACAGCTTTTAATGTATATTTAGATAATTTTTGTACAAAATCACACGAAAGGAATTTTATCGTTATGCATGAGTATTAACCAATGTATGCATATTAACATAGTTATTATTAATATAATATATATTATGGACATAAATATATAACCTGGTATTCTTGCCATGGATCACCACACTTTGCTTTAACATTCTGTATTACCAATGGATTTTCGGCAATCTGCAAATATTTATACGGGTTCATACACATTGTGCTTGTGTGTGTGTGTGTGTGTGTGTGTGTGTGTGATAGAGAGAGAGAGAGAGAGAGAGAGAACCTGACTAGACGATCCAAGCTCCACAATCCCATTCTGGATGGGAATATACACCTTTGTTTGCACACCTTCCTGGATAAGTAAATGTGTCTACATACATACATATAACTATGTATATGTACCATTAGTTATATATTACTGGATAACTCTCGAAACACACACACACACAAGTATAATACATGTCTTACCTGGTTAACACCATCTGGGAAGTTAATCCACTGGGGTCGTCCAGAAAGAAGAACTTGAGCATGAACACTGCACATATATTTTAATTTATACATACAAACAAATACACATACATTAGCATGTAGAGTGATTTATTATTTATACCCAGCGGAGTCAAGGGGGATTGATGATGTTAATATCATATGAGATAATAAAGCACAAGTCTTTGTAGAAGGATGTGGGAAGGAGATATCAGGACATGCACCCGTGCCATCCATGTAATGTGACTGCTGTGAGAAAAAATCCGCCCTTACTCCCCCGCAACAGCATCCCACCCAGTCTATAAACCTTGATAAAAACAGTAATGCATAAGCCACATCTGTGTGTGTAGTGTAATTAACAATGTAACTGAATTAAACCTTAAAAGGATACAGACGCTACACAACGCACATGTTTGAAAATACGGATAACACACGCACACACGCACACACGCACACACACATACAACAGACACATTCACAAAGCAAATGTTACGATGAAAACTTGCAATGTGCAGACATCAATAAATATGATAACGAGAGAGAGAGAGAGAGAGATGCATCTTCACAAGAAGATGAGTATGGAAATACAACTCACATGTTTGAAAGTATGTATGTATGTACGGATAACACACGCACACACACATACAACAGACACATTCACAAAGCAAATGTTACGATGAAAAATATGATAACGAGAGAGAGAGAGAGGGAGGGAGCTGCATCTTCACAAGAAGATGAGTATAGAAATACCAGATTAAAATTCAACAGAACCAAGCCAGAAATTACTCACAAAACACGCAACCAATAATTCAAATGATGTATACATATATACTGATATATATAAATATTTGGAAAACTATGATAAAATCTCTCCTTTGATCATCGCTAAGTTTTACACAGCCAAGCAAGAATTACTCACAAATATACAGCCAAGAACTAAATATGGTCTGTGTGTGTGATTTATATGTGTACCTCTGATCGTCGTTAAGCTTCCAGTATACTACATAATCCCAGCCTTTGCCATTAACCAGGGATCTCAATCTCTCCTGCAACCCAGGAACAACAGTCTTGGCCATCTCCTGGTACCTCGCATAAGAACTCATTACAATTAAAACAGCCTCTATAAATCCCCCAATTATGCTGACAATCTCTACAAAAATCAATAATTTCCTCGAAAAACTCTAAAACTATATGAATATTTAAGAAAATTATGCAGAATTATACAGTTTTATTTTATGTATGCATATGAAAACTTGTAACAAGTAAAAGCTTGTGAGTCAGTTAGAACAACTCGGAATGAATAGAGATGAACTGTATGTAACAAAACAGCACACACGCGCACGCAAATACACGTGTATGTGTATAAAATGTGTATTTTTCTTAATTAAACATGATTAAGAGTAATGATTAGGAAAAATGGTGCCGAGCGTACTATGTTGAAAATATGTATTTAGAAAACGTCACACAAAGAACACGGACACATGACATCCCCATGAAAGCGTGACGTGGGGCCCACGTTCAAATAAGAGATATTCCTAACGAATATTTCGTTCGTACGTTTTTGTTTGGCCCCGTACGATCATCAAGAGTCCAGCTTTCTGTTACGCACCAGCAGAGTTAAAAGCGATTTAGGAATGTCTGATGTAATGTGTCATGATTGCATGGTTTTGATTTAAGGGCAGTTAAGGTTGGCATGTAAGGGCAATCCGCTGATGAAAAGATACAGAATTTACCAAGTACACAGAAAAGCTTCAATAGAATATAATTAAGGGCAACGTGTAACTAAGAGGCAGCTAGTTAAGGGCAAAAGCTTTAAGGGAAGATTAAACCTTAATTCCCTCATTAAGTGGTAAATTAGGGCAAGTCACTATATTTACCTCCTGCACTATGAACTGCCCACCTACCAACGCAGGAGTGTACAAAACCAAGAACTGCAGTTGCATGTATGTGTATGTATGCATACATATATACATACTATTCTATGCCGTGTATGTACAGACGTACACGCATACATACATACATACATGCTATAATTGTACTACGTCCCGAACAAGTACATGAGCACGACAGCACTGATGCATGTAACGGTGATGAGCTCACCTTGAATATTCTATTCCAGCAGTACTATGATGTGTGCATATGATGTCATAAAATATATGAATATACCAAAATAACAAATTAAATGCCTGAGTTTTCCTAGTACACAATTTTATGCTTCTTAAACCTCCATTAATCATGACTAACTATATTAAATTTAAATTAAAAGAATCAAAATTATATAACATAACCATTTAAGAATAATATAAAACGTAAAATGTAGTTATGTTAGAATCTTTAAACCTTATACATACTGAAGTTAAACTCGCGTGTGTGCGCGTGTGTGTAGAGATGTCAAGACAGAAACTACATCATGAAGGTGAAACAAGTTATTGCAAAAGTCTACGTGTGCGTGTAATTAGGAGTTCATACAATATGGTTATTGTCACACACACACACACACACACACACACATGTATATGTACACATAGATACATAATTTAAATTTTGGATATATACACATTAAGAAGGGCAAATTTTCTTACACAAAAAATTTACATGTACTACCATTGCTTCTTGTTGCCACCTCTCTTCTTCTTCCTTTTGGGAGTTTTACCTTGACTCGAACCGGAACCTTGTTGGTTCTGTTGGTCGTCGTTAAACACACCCGATGCCACTGCCTGTTAAATATATCTCCAATATGTACTAATGTATAAAACAATATATGATATAGAAAATCTGTGTTAATGTCAACCTTAATTTAAGAATGCTTTTACGTATAGACATGTTGATGTGCATAATCAACAATGTGTAAGTTTTAGATATCTACATGCACACACCCAAGATTTATAATTATGGTTGGTTTTCATATATTAAACTCACGTATCTCTGCACACAAGTATACATGCAACATATACATATACATATATATATATATATATATATATATATATATATATGAAAACTTTCATATACTACCAACACAAACAATGATGTTGAATAAATTCATGTAAGCTTACCTGCTCAAGCCACTCGAAGAACTCCTCCTCGCTTGTAAACTCGCCCGGGAAAGGATATCCATCTGCCCTTCTGCTTTTTCTTGCTCCTATTCAGATGTAAGATTAGAAAATTTAATGAAATCTAAAGACTTAAGCATGAGCATCTATCTAATAATACTAATACATACCTCCTGCAGTCGTGGTGCCCACGGAGAATGACGGTCTGTGTGTATTAGCTGGACACTTCATCCCCTACACAAGTAAAAACAGTCATCCAAACGTGTGTTGTGTGTGTGTGTGAGAGAGAGAGAGAGACCTGACAAATTGCCCACTCCGTTACGTTGTACACAATGCTTTCAGCACACACATATGCCTGAGGGGCATCCACCTGAAAGAATTTGACCAAAACTAGCAAACGTGTGCATGTGCATGTATGTCAATAACAAACCTTGTGAATCATCCCAAAGAAGACTGAATGGCCGGATTGTTCAACCCACCCATCACCATCCTTTGCCGGATGAAACTGTTGACATTCCTGACAACATACAAAGAGCCATATATAACATGTATAATACACACACACACACACACACACATGCACATACATACATACATGCATATGTACATATGCATACGAATGCACATCACACAAATACATACGTACTTGGCACCATCTCGCATGTTGTATATCTCTGTCCGTGCGAGACCACAAGTGGAGCTGTTTGCAGTTTGTACACACAATTGGCCGTGCCTCAAACAGCTCACCTTCTTCATCTTCTTGTGTATTACTGTGGCATGCACATTCTGGAGATTCGCATCTGCCATTCTGTTTAAACATAGCACCATTATATATGTATACAAATGTTATACTATGCTTATATACAATATTAGGACTAACAGTTACTAATGATTATAATTATGTTTATATATATATACATGTATATACACCATAAACTTACACATGTACACACCTTGTGAAGACCAACTGCGCTGCGTCGGAAATTCAATAGCAGTTCCTCCTTACGTAAATCCTCATCGTAATTGTTCCTCTTCTCAGTATCCGAAAGAACCTGCATTTAGCACTATAGTGTAATTATACATAATAACAATTAGTAATCATATTTAAAATAACATAACGACAATCATATAGTAGTTAGCTCAATATTAATTATAGTTACCTCGTAAGCGTTCTGAAGCTGCTTAAAAGCCTCCTCAGCTTTTGCATTACCTCGATTTTTATCTGGGTGTACAAGCATTGCCTACACAAATGAAAACAATGAAAAAAACTCTCTCGCTCCCTCCCTTCTCTCCCTCTCTATCTCTCTCGCACACACCACGTGCGTGCGTGCGTGCGTGTGTGAGTGTGTGTGTGTGTGTGTAGTGGGTGAGTGGGTGACCATGCTGACATGATATGAGCTAGTATCAAGATATATATACATACACTAATAATACCTTCTTTCTGTATTCTTTTCTGATAACAGCCTCCTCAAATTGCTCGAACCGTGTAAGACCGAGTACGTCGTAGTGATTGTTCGATTTCAAAACACGGGCAATTTCCTCTTCAGCGGCGGTCTGATCAACTTCCGTGCCACCCACCGCAGCATCTTCCGTATTAAGAGTAGCTTCTGTATGTCGTGCTTTTTCTTCTGAGCGTATTGCTGTTACAATAAAACATATAGATAGATAGATAGACAGGCAGATGGATAGATCAATGAGCTACCCATGTTCCTATAGTGCATGTGATGAGTCTACAATGCATACGTATATATATCATATTGGCAATTATACAAAATTTTAGCCGTACGTATGTATGTGTACATGTATATATGTCAAATATGCATACATGTGTATGTATACGCGTGCGTGCGTGTGTGGATACACCTGTCTATAGTATACACAAACCTTGTGAGCCGCCCTGTACTTTTGTGCTTCAAAATTGGCCGTCAAATGTAGAATCAAATCGCTGGAAATGCATGTGAGGCCGATGCACATAAGCAAACCAAGCCAGCCACCATTAGCTTTGCATGAATAAACTGAGTATAACAAGAGTATATAGCCCCCAATCGCCCGCCATTTCCCAAATAAAAGCAAAACAACTGCATATAACATACAGCATTATTATACAATACAACGTATAAATGATGTACATAGCGTATGACTATATTATTTAGTATGTTATGAGTGTTTGACATAATTGGATATATCTACGTATAGACATACACAAAAAAAAGTGATGTTACTGGCACTATATATGTATATATGTTAAATTACACAATACTTTAGTACGCCTCCATTTGTCAAATACAGGAACTTAAATATAACGAGTATATATGGCTTTGTCATATGAGAATATAATGGACACATGATATATACCTCAGCATAGATTCATGGTTCAATTAATATGTTATAAACAAATACTATATATTACACGAATAAATATAATACAAACACAGTTTAAAATTTATTTATTTATACTATATATATTGATATTTTACTACCTGCAAATAAGATGATACCCAATGTGTCCAGAAGCTTCCGTACATCCACAGGTTAACAGAACCGTACAAGCCGACGATGACAAAGCCCGGGATTAATCCAAGGAAAAATGATACGCCTGCGGTTGCAACCTAGTTTGGAGCGTGATCAAGTTATTTAATTTATATTGTACTCATAGTAAGCATGCCAAGTAAAATGACATTATATACAGATGTATATATAACTATGTACTACATACTACTAAATGTATGTCTATATATGATAATAAATATAGAACATGTGACAAGTATAAATATGTCTAGTAAAGTGTATATATCACACATACACGTTTTGGAACTATTAATACATTTGCAATGATCAATATATATTACATGGTGACACCCGGTATATATCGAATACATATACATATAGATAGATAGATAGATAGGTAGAGAGAGAGAGAGAGAGACAGACAGACAGACAGAGACAGAGAGAGATGTTGCATGTATATATTATAGTGATAAACTTACAGCGGCAATAAAGAGAGACAGAAAACCAGCCAAGACATAGAGGTTGAACAAGTTGCTCCAGAAAACAATACACCACGCACCAGGACCCAAAAGAAATATGGACGTCGTCCCACGAATACCACACCCAAGCAAAGCCCCAATGATGAACGCAGACCTGCCTACGAAACCCTGGATTCTCAACCAGAAACTATCCGGGATAGGCCTCAATCTGTGTTTGATCCTTTCATACACAGGCATCGATCTACAAATATGCACTGAGTTAAAGCTGACAAGAATGTTATACTTATAAGTAATTACACGTATGCATAAGTGCGAGCATACATATACATATAATGTTAAATGGCACTTGTAGATGCATAGACGCCTACATGAAATATCTGAGTACCATGTGTACCGAATGCACATAATGTGGTTCTATATACATGAATGCATTTGCTAGTTTCTTCGTGTATGTGTGTATATAGTTTTTTAGTATATATGTATATACATGATGCGTTTGTAATGGTGTAGGCATATATATCTACAGATATAGTTAGTGTTAAACACACATGCAAAGAAGGCACGTGTGTGTGTGAGAGAGAGGAGTTTACAACGATAGCAAGAGTTTATACAATCAAACAACAACTTGTAAGGATTTCTGTGAGTATATACTAGAGTGTAATGTAGATGATACACTTTCACGTGCACACATTACCTGCATCGAATTAAGTCAATAATCGGCAGAAATCTGTGGAAAACATGACGAATTACGGCCTGGAGGTGAATTAAGTAGGAGTTTTTCCAGAATCGACTTTCGGATTTCCTGCTAAAACCCTTGCCTGTTCTTCTGTGTGATTTATGCCATTCCTTCGTAGAATCCATAGCAGGAGAGCCTGGAGCCCGTCTACCTGAGGTGCTCGCCGAGGAATAAGACGATGATTGAGCCCTCCCGCCTCGTCCCCGCCTCGCACCTCCCCCATCCCAGCTCGATTCATCTGCCATAGTCTAGACCTAGGGCTCCATCCCCTGTTTTTAGGGCTTAATTCCCCTGTTTTAGGGTTTAAGGCATGAAAGTCCGAAAATTCCGAGAAGATGCACAGCAGGAATATCCATAAAGTTCCAAACTCAAGTTTGGCGCGAAAGACTTTGAATCACTAAACGTACTTAAGAATGGGACACTGTTCGTACAAATATAAAATGATTTATGATATGTATCTGCATCAAATTCTTAAATGATAACAATATATGTACATAAGTATGTGTGTATGTGTGAGACATGATCAATAATATGTCATCTATATACACCCAGCCCAGGCAAACATCTGCATCCTACAATGATGTAGTAAAGGTTTGTAAATATCAAATATATCAGAAAGCATTGGCTCATCCAGCAACGTTATATTCACAATTTGAATATATATCTGTACATGGTACATAGCATCACACGCACGCAGCGAAGTATATAATATATAGACTACATATATATGCAAACAACGGCATATCCACAATATGAGTGCATGGTACATAACACGTGTGTGTGTGTGTGAGAGAGAGAGAGAGAGGTTGAGAGGGGGGGAGGGAGGGGAGAGGAAAGAGAATGAATTTGATGGAAATATATAACATTTCAATGAGCCTCTTCACATGTACAAAAAGAAAGACCATACAAAAAGAACAAGACAAATAAAACACAAAAGAACTTACGGCCTGGATTGAGGTTCGAACCCGTGGACTCGAATTCTATAAATGCAAGTGTGCGACGGGCTTCCATAGTTCGAAGTTACATGAACCCGCACTGTGTTGATTAGCTGCATATCAATTAAAATAAATTACTGTAAAGAAGAAAAATACAAATATCTTATGCTAATAACTAGAATATAAATACAAGATGAAATCGTTATGACTACGCAACACTTGTCTGAAATCGTCAGACACACAGGGTTGTCAAACAAAAAGGGTGTGTATGTTCCCTATGAATAGGTTGAATGTATATAAATCATATACAACGTGATTTATTACCTGTGCGTTGCTTCCTCCGGAAAATTAAACGTTTGCACGTTGGGCTTTTAAAACTGTACGCAAACTCTCCCAAGAGCATCTTCCGTACAGGGTTGCAATCGTGTCCGCCTGAATGCTCTTTCTAGCCACCCAAACACCTTGAAATCCTTCGGTGCACTGTTCACATCATATGCTACGCTCTGCACAAACAGCATCAATATACATTAATGTATGTATATAATACTACATCTGTATATATGATGAACACATGATTAGAATGTAACACACGATATTGATGTACTTACATGTGTTGTTATGATATATAGTTCTACAACAAAGTGGTATGGGAATATACGTTTTTGAAGCATGCAAGTATAGCTGAAACATATACTTATACAAGTACAATAGTGTGTGTGTGTTAAGTTGTATATGTCTGTTGCATATTTATATCTGATGTATGTGTGTATTGGTACGTGCTCGACAGTGATAGCATCTGGGTGTATGGCAGTTCTCAAAGCAATCTCCACAAAAACGTCACTGCCTTTGAGTGGGAGGCATTCTCCAGGCTGCCCAAAGCTAGGCTCAAGTACTTTCTGAGCCATTGGATGCTTTACAGATCCACCAGCTGATAGTCCTGCTCCCAGTACGCTTAACCAGCTCGTCCTACTCCCCGTGAAAAATCCTTCGCAATAAAAAAATCTTAGTATAACTAGTACTTTCATAACACACACACAAACGCTGCCCTACGCATTCTCTCATATATATATATATATAATATATATTATATATATATATATATATAAAGGATACACAATACTCAGCCAGAGAGGACTTCAGAATGCTCAATAACTTTGCCACCACCACTGCGAAGAGCATAGTCCACTCTTCCAATTCCATCTGCAGAATGCTTCTCAAGCTCCGCTTCAACAATTTGCCTGGCAGCAATCCTTACGTCGTCCAGGCTCACAGCCTTCCCTGCATCTATTGAAACTTCTTTGTTATTTCGTTACACACACACACAGAGAGACGCCCACACACGTACTTTCATCGACTTTCTGTTGAATTATTGAATTAACCAGCTCCATGCCTTCTTTCCTAGTTAAAAGCCCCTCTTCAGTTAACCTCTGTAGGAGTTCTCCATTCCCTCTTGGGCTTTTAAGTTTTTGATGCTAGTTCCCAATAAAAGTGTTTGGTCTTCCATCTTAACATCGACTTCCTTCCTAAGACCCTGTATACGGATATATTCAAATGTACAATACTCAGGTATATTAAAATGTGTATACAACATAAATGAATACACACAACACAACACGGATATATCAAACAATCTTCATAAACACACGCTCATTTATGCGGATACGCAGTATATATAACCTCAATTTCTTTGCCGATTTTCATATCCACCAGCTCAAGCTGCACCTGCATCCATTTCGTGGTCGTTTTTGAAAATTCTTCCAACTCCTTCACTTGTATCGCCGTCGGTATCTGCAGATTCGCACAGCAATTAGTGTATATATGTGTGTATGTATATACTTATACAAAATGAACATAATCATTGTTCTAAACTATGCTCTATATAATTATATTGAGATTTATAGGTACACAGACGCACGCACACCACACGTGCAACATACCGGGATATCGCTTTTGTGGGCATTCCAGTTCAAGTACATAGCCGCCAAAAGCACAAAGAAAGCGACGACAAAGACCGATTTTGAGAAGACGGGACCATCAAGACGCGTCTGTTGAACCCTAGGCCGAGAGGAGCCATCGGGAGCTGCATGTTGAGACGATCTAACTACCTTGCTGGCCCTTTTACCGGCTTTCAGAGGAGACACAGCTTCCGCGTGCCCATTCCCGAGACTACAAGTCTCCCCACCATCATTCCCAGTGTTCAAGCTCGTGATTGGCAAATCCACAGCAGGCGCTTGTGGATTGCTCACATTGTTTGTTTTTTCACCTTCGGCAGCCGGAGGCATCTGTGACCGGGAGTGTTGCGCTTCTTCGCCTGTCTTGGAGCGGCCGTTCCAGGGCGAGAAAACGCGCCCGATGTAGCCGTGGATGTGGAATTTGCGGGCGCGGCTAGCATCGCGGATAAAGACTAGAATATTGGAATGAGGTACGCTACCTGATTGCCATCGCCATAGCCGAGAACTCAGAGCTTACTTCCCTCCTATTAGGGCAAGGGTGTGCTTAACCCACCGTGCAATGTCGTCCGTCAAGATGAGTTAAATCTTCCTCGTTTATTTCCAATTAAATGTGACTCCAAACGATTGAATTAACTGTATCTTTAAGAGATATATAGGTTATTCTTAACTTAATTTACTTAATAGTGTTTAACTGTTAATTACGATAATTCTTTTTTTTAAAGTAAATTAAGTACTACCATTTTTGAAGTGATCAACTTAAAATATTTTCTGTGTATTTTGTTATATAAAAATATTTAAAATTTTAATTGTTAACAGTTTAGAGGTGGTTCACACCTTGCTCTCACGTGGGGGTGATGGTTACACACGACCTATTTAAATTAAACTTAATAAATTTTATTTTTAAATAAAATAAATATAAATTAGAAATGTAAGCTTCTCAATCATATAAAATAAATAAAACAAAAAATTTAATTATTTATTTTAATATATTTTAAAAATCTTTATTTAAACTTATGATAATGAAATATGTAGGAAAAAAAAAAAGGCATATCCTTACCCTCACAAGGGTGAGTAAATTTAATTTTACCACAAAGGGTAAATATAAAATGTTATATGTAACTTTACCAAAGTAAAAAAGATTCATGATGGTGCAGGCATATGTAAACTACATCTTAAGGGTTTTAGTAAGGGCTGATTGAGTGCACAGATTGAACATGTACACACACACATACATAGACATGTATATATCAAATATGTTGTTGTGTGTTATCGCTTGAAAAGCATTATTTTTGCAATATATGAGGAAATCAAAGTTATAATTTAACTATACTTGTAACATAGGAAAACATTTTTTTTTTCTCTTATGTGAGGGTTACAATTTAACTATAACATATAATAAAACACAAAAAGACAATGCACTTTTGACACATGAAAATATTTATTTTCTACAATGTATTAAAAATATATTATATACCTGTTTATGTGTTATGTATGTGTGGTATATAATTTAAAAACATGTTTAGATTTTGTGAGTATATATGTAATAGTTGCAATTGGACTTGTATTATATGATCATCTCATTTTGTCTTGTATATATATACATTACTTAAATATGTCACTAGTATATTTTAATTTTAAGTTTTTACTTAATTATTATTCATTAAACAATATTTAAAGTGGAAATACATTTCAACTATTTAATAAAGGTATATGCTTGTATACTATTATTATATCATTTTTTAAATAATGATTAAGGTAAAAAGCCCATGCTTTATACATATATTATAAATTTTTAATTTTTTTTTAAAAAAGGGATTGTATATGAATGATTTATTCTTAAAACTTTTATATAAAAAAGTTGAGAATTTTATGTTAATGACATGCTCTTAACTTAATTTTAAGTTTTAAGTTAAGAGTTGGTGTGAATTTATGAGTTGGAATAATTTTGAACCCTTTAAGTACACTTAAGTGAAAAAAAAAGTTAAATTAAGGATTAATATAAATGACTTTATATATCTACATTAATATATTATAACACATTACTTGTTAGAATTAAAGAACTTTCGTGTGTGTTGTAAATTGTTTTTTAATTAAAATCATTTTTTAATATTTTCTTATTTTCATGAATGACAACTTATGCTTTTACATTAATAAATTAATTTATATTATATGTCCTTAAAAAATAATCAATTATTTATATTTTTTAATGATAAATTTAGTTTTAAAAATCAGATGATAATGTAATAAATTTTAAAAATATAATTTTAATTAGATGGTTTAAATTTTATTTAAAAATTGTAATTGCAAAAAAATAAATAAAAATAAAAATATCTCAATAGTATCTTAACATACAAATATGAACCACAAAGCATATACCAACCTAATTTTTACAAACTTAATCATAACTAGTTAAGTGCATAAACAATATTTACCTTGAGAATTAAATGTATAATAAAACTGCAAGTATTATAAACGAATTAGGAAAAGGTTAATATTTATTGACAGCCAGAACAAAACCTCAATTATTAATTATATAAAACATATATTCGAGTAATGCCTTTTAAGTTTATAAGTGGTTTATTATACGAAAGAAGTTAATTAACTTTATGGATCTGACACAATCACAATGTGTATATTTATTAATTATAAGGGTTAAATAACTCTTAAAATGTGACATACTCTTATGCATTAAAAATTGATCCGACATAAAAGAATGTTCTTTTACAACACAAGTTAGGTAAAGAAGATAATGAATTCTTTTTTTAATCCTAGTACGATCGTATACACATACTTTACTTAAATTATATATTAAAGTCTTCCTTATTTTGTTATTTAAGTAAGTGGGTACTCTAATTTTTACTCCTAAACTCTATTTAAGAATTTAAGGTATTGGGTTCAACCTTAGTTAACCCTCATCAAAATTAATCAAAATATTTAATTAAAACATAAAATGAGGGAACTTCACTTAAATTTTTGAATAACATCCGACCAGACTATCCCTAATACTCAAGTGCATTAAATAAGGTTGTTTCCTATTACATTTAAGGTTTGTTAATATAATTTAATAAGTAACAATAATTAATCTTCAAAATAAAAAGTAAAACCATAATAAAAATAAAATATCAAAAACTTATAAATAAATAAAAAACCATCATGAGTAAGTCAAAAGCAAATTTAAAATTATTACTTATGATTAATATTATTAATGTCGTGTACTAAGACATCACATGAGGTTCCATTATTATATAAAATGTGCAAGACTTTGTATACATGTTAATAAACATTATTTCTCTAAGGATTTAATTTTTAAAACATACTTAAATTAGTATCAATCAATATAGTTAGTGAAAAATGCACATAGTTATGTAGCAAATGTGAAATTATATAATAAGGTAAAACCTTATACATAAAATTATTAAAAGAAACTTAAAAGTGAAGCACTTGATCCTTATATCTCATTTTCCTTAATAAATCTTCTTAAAATTAAAGTGTTATCACTAACACCTTCATCATTAAAAACCATAATAATAACAACTAAAGAAACAACTTTTATTTTAACATGACCACTAACCTAAATGAGGTGGTTATTAATTTAAACATTACATATGAGTCATGTATGTCGTGGGGCTTAACATGTTCAATAGCGAACCTAGTTAAGTCAACCTGCATTATTTTTATTAATTTTACTATAATTTTGTTGATTTCTACTTTTATAAGTAAGAATATGAACATGAGCTAAAGGATTGTGCAAATGTTACTTATGAAGTTAACTATGGTGTGGATCTAAAATATGAAAATAAAAAAAGCAAACAATTCAAGTGGATTTAAATTGTCACCAAATGCCAATTCAAAACATTATAATACTAGATAAAGAGTTGAATTAACATAGTTATAATTTAATGTTGGTAAAGATTCGTAATATAAAGACTTAAATGAATTATTAATTATCTTTGTCTTTTTAATTAAGGAGAAAGTGATAAGGCATTAACCTATGTTCACTTGAGTCTTTATTTTACATGCATATCATAAATTTTTACCTAAGCAATCAACTTAACATGTTAAAACTGTGAGATATCATAGTCGATTATAATATATTAAGTTTGATAAATTATGTTATATTAAGATACGATCATCAAGTTAAATTGATAATGAATTGTATGACATACTCATTAAGTTATTATAAATTACATGTAATTATTACAAAGTATCATTCGAATCCTCAATTTATTAATATACTTTTGAAATAATTAATACTAAATCTTCAAAATTAATCCATTATACCACTTGACACAACCCCTTCTAAACATGTAAGAAACTCCCAAAGTGTGTATTTATTAAATCAATTATATTAAATAATTACATTAATTAATTAATATAATTTAATCATACCTTATGAATCACAAGTTTACAAATGCATTATTGAATTTATAAAGAAGGCAAAATACAAAATGAAGATGTAACATCAAATGATGCATCATCAATGGTCGCTCTAAAAGCTGGATTTAGGTGTTAATATAATTACCAAACATTACCGTATTCACAAAAAAAATGAAAAAATGAAAATAACACATGCCATGTATATAATAAGGGTTTTCCATATTATTCAGTTTTGTAATTTACAATCACACGTGTGACATGTGGCACTACTCGTGTGCCACTACACGTACTATCTAAATTTTGAAATTTCAAAACTATAATAAAACCATGTATAAATTAACCTATTATACAATTACCTAAAAATAAATATTAAAAAATTATATAAACAATATGATATATATTTAATTGCATTTTAAACGTCGTCCGATTAAATTTTATTATTTACTTCTTTACAGGGTTGAGATAAGTGAAATACACCGTAAAAGAAAAAACGTAATGAAATTAAATTAATAAATAATAATAATAATATCTCCGTAACATTTTTCAACTACCGGCCTATTTCACTGATCGAGATTCGATCAAGATTCGATGGGTTTAAACCGAGCTTTCCGGATTCCTAGTAACATAAGTTTACATTTAAACGAGAACTTTAAAAACTAGTAAATTTTATTTTTTTTTAATAAAACTATGAACTTTTAATTAAAAACTATGATTTAAATGCTAAACTATAATTCAATACTAATTGAAGTCAAATTAAATCATCTGCAAGAACGTTATTAGATAATTGTTTTTTTGCATTTAATTTTAGATATATAAAGAAAATAAGGAATGAGTTTAACTAAGATGTTCACTATTTAAAGGAGGTATTCCTTCGTTGAAGGGCATATACAAACTTAGTTAAAGCTAATAGTCAACAGTAAAATCCCGAGCATCATTTAAAAACCTCTATTAATTCTATTATATATATCTATTAATGTCTAGAATATAACGTATTAATTTAGAAAAAGAAGAAATAGATACATAAATATATTCCACAACACACCATGAGAATATTCTCTGCTAATTAAACTGCTTAAGTTGACACATTAGGGTTCAAACTCATATTTTTAGGGTTCTCAACGCGAGGATCGTGACAGAATTCTGGCGCCTCATGAATCGCCACAATTTCTTCTCTGAAGCAACATCAAATTCACATACGCAGGATCCATTTCAATCAAGAATGCGAAAGGCATAGATTCACAAAGGACATGGCTACATTTCAGCTGTTTGCAGTGTTAATGGATTCGACTTCTAAGGTAAATACGTTACATATAATGCCTACAATAGTTAATTATGATCAAACTCATGTTTGTGTCATGTATGTATATCGTTTTTTTTCTGATATACTTATGTATAAATGTATTTATACATATGAAGCACGGCAAAGTTGTCCACATAATATATACATACATAGATACATACATACATATACATATATATATGTTTGTGTGTGTGTGTGTGTACATATGTATATGTCACCTCAGTATTAGACATGAGATACACACGAAAGCAGGCATTCTTTCATGACATAGATATGTACATCTGTATATGAAGTGTGTATTAGGGCTAATGAAAGTGTAGTACAGTTTGTAGAGTTTTTATTTAGGGTTCTTGACACATTTCGTTTCTATGGAGTCGTCAGGCGGCAGCCATGAGTCGGAGTACTTGGGACGATCGCTGCGCTCCAGAGCAGCTCCGGGTGACAACGGCTGCAGAGCACACAGGCGCAGGCGCTGCCGGTTCCTCCCCGAAGAGGTATGAGATCACCTCTAAATTGCAGCATTTTACCCAATTTTGTGTAGAAAACCCTCGATTTGGAGGAAAATCACGAAAATCCGTACATAGTGAGCTAGATTTGCGAAAATACCTACAAAATGAGTGTATGTTTTCTGTGTATTATAACTCGAGTAAAATGGCCTTAGATTGAGTTACATATTGATTTTCTACAGATCTAAAATATTTATACACCTACAGTATATGCACACCACAGATTTGGGTATGAATCGTGCATAGTTTCTTTCTAAATTGCCCTATTTTGCCTTACGTTTTCGATTGTGGTCGTCCAAAATTATGTATTCACATAAACACATGTGCAAGCATGCATTTGCGCACTTACATGAAGATATGTAGAGAGAATGGAGAGATTGTTTTGTTATGTAACTCTTCTCTCTAAGCAGATTGCAGAAATGGAAAGGTTATTGGAACGGTACAATTGGAAAATACCATATCCAAGTATATTGGAAAGCATCGCTAGAAAGTTCAAGTAAGACTTAACTTTTATATATTATATATTTTTGGGTATGTATATATGCATATGTGTATATTTCATGTATGTAAATAGTGTATCTGTGATATATTTCAGTAATGCGGCTCGTAAAGGAGGACGTGGGCGTCCAGTTCAGGTTAAACAGGTATTAATTATTTTATGTACTACGTATATATTTTTTATTTATTTATTTGCGTATCTTCTGCAGATCCGGACTTGGTTTCACAATAAGTTACATAAATTAGCAAAGCAAAACAAGGGAGTTTATACATCATTATCCCCTGAACAGCTATTACGTGAGTATATATATATCACAGACAAACACAGTTATATATATAACAGAACTAGATTAGGTGAGACTTGCTTGTTTCCTTTGCCAGTCAGAAGAGCGAATGGCTTACAATTTGAGGCGCTTTCAAAGAGAGATGGAGCTTGGTAGGATATATATACTATGTAGCTTGCGTATTATACATATGTATATATGGTCTATGTGTTTCTATAGAGATGCATAACCGTGTTTATACAATATATACACGCAAGTAGATGCAGCGTGTGTATTTAATTTTTTAATGCTTGTATACGTCTAGGTATGATATCAAAAGCTTCTGGAGCATAAAGTGATGGATAACGCTGTGGTAAGTTAACGTAGTTTATTTAGTGATTATATATTCAATCTAACAATTAAAATGTCTGAATTAATAGTTTTTTAGATGATTTGATTTTATGTCTCTCAGGAGGTATATGTAAGGTATTCAGTACAAGGAAATAAAGAGGAATGGGTTAAAGAAGAATGGGTTGATTTAAAGTCTATTCGTCAGAGATCACTTGGTTGTGAAGGATTTGAGTGCTTGGCTGTGGATCCTGGTAATACTATTCTTTGTTACAAAGTAAGTGTATGCATATACGTGTGTGTGTGTATACTTACATGTACGTATGTATGTATGTGAGTGTGGGTTTACATTACTGCAGGAAGGTGAGGATTATGGATTGTATTATGAAGCGACGGTGTTAGATGTTCAAAGGAAGAGGCACGATGCTCGGGATGCAGGTGTAGGCTTTTGATTCGTTACAACCACGACCAATTTGAGGTCTGCTATATTTATACATACATAGATACGTCCTATGCATGTATATGTATTTATACTATAACTATTGTACCGTTTACCAGAAATATATTGAAAAGAGGTTCGTATTCAGTTAATGTTTGTTTATAGGAAGTGGTTCCTTTATGGAAAGTATGTAGAAGACCGGAGACGGAGGGGAGGCTTATACAGCTTCGTAACAATTCAACGCGCTTGAATGTAGATGAAACTGATGAGCATATGCTTATGGACTCTGAGGATATGCTGACGGATTCCGAGAATGTGCCGGTGGATTCTTGGGATGTGCCGGTGGATTCTTGGGATATGCCGGTGCCGATGGGTTCTCAGGTGGACTCTCAGGACTTGCCGGACTCTCATATGCCGATGGGTTCTCAGAATATACCCTCAGAGTCTCAGAAAATGCCGGTGGATTCTCAGGATATGCCGATGGAGTCTCTGGCGATGGATTCCAAGCATATCCCAGTTGACTCTCGGATTCTGCCGGTAGACTCTCAGGTTAAGTTTCTGATGGAGTCTCGGGATATTCATTCTTCAAACTCCACGGAGGACGACAACAGGGTTGACAACATGTTCAACAAAGAGTGTAACTGTATAGATTCATACATCAGTAAGAGGTATGGAACCTGTCTGGCATCGTACTAAAATTTTATATAGGTACATATTTTGTGTATGTACATGTGTACATGTGTGCGCGCATGTGTATCTATGTATAAATAGCGTGTTAGCATTTTGTTATTTCATATTGGCGTGGATAGGGAGGAAGAGCATTCTCCGGTTCAGCCTAAACAGGTATAAATATTAAGTTTCCAATAGTTGTTGTATATGGTTGATATGTAGATATTTGTGCAGATCCGAAGCTGGTTTCGCCGTAAGGCAGAAAAGCAAAAGAATGGAGTCAATACACTATGCGCTGAACAGCTATTACGTGGGTTTTTTTTTTATGTATATATATATATTATATATATATTATATATATATATATATATATGTATATTTACATACATGCACACACATGTATTACGACACAAGGTAACTTATAGTAATTTCTTTTTCAGTTAAAAAAGCGAATGGCTTGCAATTTGAGGTGTTTTCAAAAAAAGATGACGCTTGGTATGATATTAAAACGCGCGCGCGCGCACACACACAGGGAGGGAGTCGTGTGTAGAGTACACATAATGTAGTATTTATGCCCGTTGACATGCAGGTATGATGTGAAAAGTTTTCTGAGGCATAGAGTCACGGATACTGCTGTTGTAAGTAACACTAATTTGATTTTTAAATATTATATAGTGAAGACTTAATTTGTTTCTTTGATATTTTTCAGGAGTTATATGTAAGGTATTCTGGAGAAGGAGGAGATGAAGAAGAGGAATGGGTTAGAAATGAATGGGTTGAACTGAAGGACATTCGTCAGAGATCTCTTGCTTGTGAAGGTTTTGAGTGCTTGGCTGTGTATCCTGGTGATACCATTATTTGCTACCTAGTAAGTGTGTCTATATACATACGCAGACACGTATGCGTATGCATATATACATCATCTGCACACACACACACACACATATTGATGTTTTTTGCAGGAAAGTGATGATTATGGTTTATATTATGATGCAGAGGTGCTAGATGTTCAACGTAAGAGGCATGATGCTCGAGGATGCAGGTGTAGGTTTTGGATTCGCTACCCCCATGATCAATCCGAGGTATGTGTATTTATATATAAATACACATATTTGAGGATGTTTTAAACAGTTCTTGAGTATTTTGGGTTGCTATTTATTACTCATTTAGTACATGTTATATATGTATGTTTTATTTTAGAAAATGTTAAGAAGTGGCTTATCCTGTGTGTAGGCACATATGTATGTTTCAATATATAACTTTTGATATTCCAAGCATTATATTTAGAATATTTTGGATTGTTATGACACAGTTTGTGTGTGCTCATGTCCTACAGTTAATTCTTAATTCTACATATGTGTTAAAACGTATATATAATAAATATCTTTACATAAATTATGTTTATATATATATATATATATATATATATATAATATATATAATATATAATATATATATATATATATATCATATATACTTTGTTATATTCATATGCAGCGCGAAGTCAATATGCTTAGCGTCCCTATATATGATACATGTATATGTTTTTCTTTCCAATATATTATTCTGATTAATGCTTATTTTAAATCATAGGAAATTGTTCCTTTGTGGAAAGTATGTAGAAGGCCAGAAACAGATGCCAGGCTTACAAAGCATGCAAACTTAAAACTCAGGTTAGAAGAAGGTGCTGAGGATATGCTAATGGATTCTCAGGATATGCTGGATACTGAGGATATACTGAAGGAATCTGAGAATATGCTAATGGAATCTGAGGATACTCCAGATTCAAGGGACAAGAGGTACGCCACCTCGTTTAACACTGAGTTTAACATAGAATACTTGTATGACTAAATTTTGCAGATAGATTAGGAATTACTTCTTACTTGTATTTTTAAATATAAGAAATTTTAGTATCTGCAAAGTTGTTTTTTCTTCATTTTTTTACATTTGACTTCAATAGTTACACAATGGGCATGCATGTATACATACATGGTAGATATAAACATATATGACCGTCTTTGATAGCATATACTACACTTTATACATGCACACACATTCAAAACAGGCATAGATACACATGTATATAGACACATACACATACAGAAATATGTATGTCTTTGGTGCATGTATAAGAGTAGATAGCATATGGAAGAAGAAAATGAGAAGGAAGTAGATGGAAATGTACCGTCAGAATTAGCTCGAATGCTATACATGGAACGTTGAGTACAACGAACCATTCAACAGCATAGGTCACACCAGTGTGAGAGTTTACGAGTTGATATGCATTAGTACATGAGTATAAATATATTTAAAGTTGTAGGAAATGTAATTAAGCATGTTAGTTATAGATAGATCTCTTCTCTCTTCCAGATTGTGTTTGAATTTCTCTTTAAGTAAAGTGTATTTTTGCAACTAAGAAGAATCGACCGTGGCTTCTTCAATATCTTTAATAGGTTTAATGGACACGTGCCTTTCTTGAAATTGGCATTCATAAATCTCATAAATAAATATATTTATTTACCTCTCATAGTTAGCATTGAATGTGTATGAAATATGAAAATCAACTTCCATTGTTGTTAGGAATCTTATGACATGTTCAACATTTTAAAAGATTTTTGTTTAATGCAGAGGCAGAGTGTCAGGAGGAAAAATAAAACACCATTAGGAGAAGAATATATAGAGTGTGCCAGTCATTACAAACAACTGGAATTGATATTGTAATAAAATATTATTTGAATATGTGATAGCAATTTAAAGAGATTTTCATAGAAACTCGCTTTACAACAAATGTCAAGGTAAGGATTTTAGTTAACATAGATTTATAATAAATCCCCATTTGAGGTATTCTAACTAATTAGAGACATCCTTATTACTGAGACAATTTACACAATCATTTAAATGCAATAGAAAAGTAACAGATGTTTGACAATAAAATAATTTTTTATTTGAATCACTTTATATTAATAACATGTGGTATAGTTTGTGTAATTAATAACTTTATATTTGATAATGTAGAATAAAAAAAGGAATTCACAATAAAGATTTGATTTCATATGTAACATAATCCTTTATTAGTGGTTGTGATTACTTCATAACTTATGCACGATTATATGATGTCATATGCCTATACTATATATTAACACTCCCCTCATGAGTGATTATGGGGATATTGACGAACTCCCAATGAATCTTTATGCTACTCAGTGTTAATGATTTGATAAATATATTGACTACTATAGCTTGTGTAACATAATAATTCGATTCCAAAGTGCTAACTTTCACATAATCTTGAATGAAATGAAGCATACTTGAATATGTTTTATCCTTGAATGATATTGAGAACTCCTTAACATGACAATAATGCTTTGATTATCACAAATAAGATGTATTACCTTCTTTTGGTTTAGTTGCAAGTTTTATAAATGCCGCCTCAGTTATTTAGCCTCTTAATATACTCAGCTTCAATACTACTCATGTTGTCGCTTGCTAGACCAAGTAATTGTTGCACTACACATGCTAAAATAATAGCCTAATGTTGATCTCCTTGTGTTTGCATCTCCTCAATAGTTTTGCATTTAAGAACCGAAGAAGTTTGAAGTACTTAGCTTTACGGTGCTCATAAACAAGTGATAAATTTATAATTCCCTTGAGGTAGCGTAATATCTACTTAGCTGCTAACCAGTGCTGCCAACTTGGGTTCTCCATAAATTGTAAGACTTGTCCAATAATATATGCAATATCTGGCTTTATACACACCCTAAGGTAGATCAAACTACCCACTACTTGGCAATAAGGAACTTTGACCATTTGTTACTCAGTCTATGGACACATCTCTCTAAATAAGTGCACATTTTGTAACATTAGCATTGGCAAAGAGTTCATGTCGTTCAACCCAAACCTCTTGAGAAGATCTTTGATATATTGCTGTTGTGATAAGGCCACAACCCCATCAACTTGTAACACTTGAATTCCCAAGCAATAATTTATCTTGTCTATATCAATCATTTTAAACTCGTGCTTGAGGTGCTGCTTGATTTCCAACATGAGTACTAAGTGACTTGTAAAAAAATGCAATCATCGACATTAGACTGATACAATGATGAGTTGCTCCCTAATAAGCTTAATATATATTAATATTAACATCACTCCTCCTGAAGCCACCAAGCTCGCAAACTTCGCTTTAGGCCATAGAGGGACTTCAGTTTCCCCCTCAAGCTTGAAACCCTCTAGCATATTGACATACAACTCTTGCTCGAGGTAGCCATACAAAAAGGTTGTCTTCACATCTAGTTGCTTCACCTGTAAATTAAAATGTGCAGCTAAAACCATTAGGAGATGGATAGATATAAGCTTAACCATTAGTGAGTAAGTCTTTGTAAAATCCACTCCCTCCACTTAAGAAAATCCGCATGCAACCAAGTGTACTTTGTATCTCCAAAGCTAGCCATCTGAACCTGGCTTGATCTTAAACAACCACTTTGTGTTCACTACTTTCCTACCTAGTGGGATCTTAGCTACCTTATTCTTAACAATGTTGTTCGTTTCATTATCCATTGCGTCCTTTCACACAATTGCATATGGGCTCTGCATGGCTTATTGAAAAGTTTGTGGCACACAATGTCCATATGTTGCAAAGTAGAAAAGCTCTTCCCCGAGTTGCAGGCTTGGTGCTAACTATGAGCACTCTTGAGACTCTTGGCGAGACGCTACTAGGGCTATTTGCTCATGGTACTATTGATCACTCTTCGTGGGGATGGGCTAGGGCTACAAGAACATTCATGTCCCTAAACCCTAACCATGCTCCTTCTGCTGGCATGTTGCTATTAGATGGAGGAGTACAACTGGAAGAGGGCTAATTGCTAGACTAACCAATTTGTGACCCTACTCCTCCTAACGTATGCTTTGTCCTTGCTCCCCTTGGATGTATTGGCCTTGCTCCCCCTACTTGTCCTACTCCAAATCTGAGGCACCATCACTCTCATATCCATCCCTGCTTTGGTTGCCTTGTTTGATTATCATAAGTATGAGACTCATTAGAAAATAGTGTACCTAACAATGATCAACTTGTGTGTATCAAGGTTGAGGAACTTGTAGGCCTTGCTTTCCTTATTGTAGCCAAGGAGGATGGTGGGTTTAGATTTGGGGTCCCACTTCTGCCTCACATCCTTAGGTACGAGAGCATACACCATGCAGCCAAAAACCTTTAAGTTAGAGACATTTGGCCTATAACTAGTCCATAGCTCCTCTGGTGTTATGCCCTGCTCCACAGCAAAATTGAAGCTTGGTTGTGGAGATAAGTAGTTGTTACCACTGCTTCACCCCAATATGTATTGGGAAGGCCTAAATCTTGAAGCATGTTGCGAGCACACTTCACTAAGGTCTTATTCATTTTCTTTGCTACATCATTTTGCTCCTAGTTCTCCTCTGTTGTTACTACAAAATAAATGCAGCTTCTTGCCAATTTCCACCTCTGATGCTATGTGCCACTTCTTAAACTTTGCTAGAGCCTCAGATCAGTGAACTAGAAGCTTCACCATCACACGGCGAAAATAGTCATCCAAAAAGACAAGAAAATAGAGCTTCTTCTTAGGGGTTAGAGTTTGCATAGGTCCACAAATATTAAAATGAACCAACTCAAAGGGCCAAGTGCTCACTCTAGAATTAAATGGGAATTTATGCTGCTTGCCAAGGACACAAGGTTTGCAAAAGCCTAACTGAAAAGGAAGTATTTTCATATTGTCTAACATCTCTTTGTCCACTAGCATATGCAAGTCATGTGGCCGTAGCGCTTGTGCCAGGTGTTGATATTCATTATTGTTGTCCTTGCTTGCCGTGGTATAATAGTTGCTACCAGTTACTAATCAGGAATTGGGACTAATGACTTTGCACCCATGGTGTCAGCAACAAGTTGGACAATACACTTAAGCTTGAAGAGATTTCCAATTCGAGTTGCATTTACAATTCTTTCATATTGGGATGCAATAGAAACTCTCATGGTATGGCAAAAAGATCACCTCAAGCCCTGGTTTATAATAAGTGCCATGGATAGGAGAGTCATTGTAACTTTTGAAACATACCTCACACAAGATAATTGAGTGATTGCTCCTAAGGGAAGTTGAATCCTCATATATCCTTGGCCTTGAATGGCCAATGCTACACCATTGTTGATAATGACTTTGTCATGGTGCATTGCGTACTCAAATAACATGTCCTTCTAGTTGGTAACATGATGTCCCACTGCTGAGTTGAGCCAAAGATTATAACTACCCTATGAAGATCCTTTTACCATTAAGAGGTAATTGGCTAAGGACATAGCGTCAGTGGCTTTCTTCACAATTCAAGATAAAGCCTAGGCTTGTGATGCTTGTTGTAGTGACCTTTGTGCTTTCTTAAACCTGGATATGTACTTGGTAGTGACTTAGGACCAAGCTTGTCCTAGACAGATTTCTTCTGATGTTTCTTGTGTTTCCATATGCCCCCACCCTTGGTCGAACTCATTGCAAAATTACTCTAGCAGTTGAGTAAAGTAGCTTCTCACCACCCTTCTCCTCTTGGCAGCTTGTATCGATGTTGATAAGGAAATTAAATCAAAATTAAATCTATCACAACACAAGCACAAGGCGCTGTTGAAATCTTGGCACAAGCCTTTCACCAAGATAACCTCAAGGTCACTCTCGGGTAGTACAATGCCTTGGATGCTACTCACTTGTTATATGCCCACACCTGAATAATGTACTTCATGGATGTCTCTCCTAGAGCTTGCTTGAGCTTGAATAGTTCAGCCTTCAAGGAACCTATCGACGTCTTGCTCTCCTTGCCTAAGGCACTCTTCAATGCTTTTCAATTCTCTATTAAAAATTTGAAGATGTCAATATGGATACAATATAACTTTCCTATTGATTTGCCCATGATGCCAATTGCATTGGAATCCTTAAGCTACCAAGCCGCAATCTTTATAACACCTATATTCCATATACTCCAAAGCCCTTCTCCATAAAGTGGAATTAAAAGAAAGGACCAGTCATGGAAGCGAATGTTATTGTGGACCTCTAATTGATCACCACGTGAAGAGGAAGTTGCCATTGATGCAATTTTAAGCTTTAATACTATATAGAATAAAATTTTGCAATAAAATTCTATTTCATGTGTAACATACATATGTATGATATACATATGATTTGTGGTCAGTGATTGTGATTGCTCCCTAACTTATGCATGTTCCAACACATTTTGCCTAATAAAACTTTACCAACTCCCTAATGGAAACCCAACCAACTCCTTAAGTGAATAGAGATCCTACTATACGATGTCATATGCATGTACTATATATCAATAAATAACATATATTTGGAGAATAGTATAATATACTTAAGAATTGTGTTAGAGTAACTTTATGTAATTTAGTCACTTACTCTTTATAAACTTATTCTTTCTTAGATTCCATATTAAACTACTTATCAAATCAATTTAAAAGAGCATGGTTCTATTCGTTATTATAAAATTATAATGTAACATTTTGATTTTAAAGTTAAAAAGCTATATAATTTTTACTTGAGTTTAAAAGTGTTATAGTTTTTACACAAATTAAAAAGTATTATAGTTTTACTCAAGTTGAAGTTATAATTTTGACCTAATGAGATATCATCACTTAACTAGTACATGGGCTTTATTTTAATATTAAGAGAAGAAGCATTACTCTTCATTAGTATTAAAAATTAAAAATTAAAAGCCAAATGTTATAATTTTAACTAAAAGACCATTACAAATGACATGTGTTTCAACATATACACTGTGATAGGAAAATAAGGCATCACTCTTTATACTTAAGAATCACCTTCTTTTGGATATAGAACATTACAACATGAATCATTTTCTTCTAAATATACAACCTTATATGACAATAAAGAGTAATGTGATCCATAATTTAGTCCCTAAATGTATATGTGAGGCCAAAATTATATTCTAGACCTAAGATTAGTGTTAATGATTATAAAAAGTGTACAATATGAATGTTTCTCTAACAATCTTTTTTATATAAAATTAAGATTGAATAATATTTACATTGTGGATTCATAATAATAATGAGGGTCTAAAGAAATAATTATCTTTTATAAAATGTGATAAAATATTATGCAATGTAAGGTTATTTAACTTAAAATTAGAAAGGTAAAAAGAATTTGAAAATAAATTATAATGATAACACCATTAACCACGTGAGCCCACTTACTTAAGTTTATTAAGGACTTAATATTAACACTCTTAACCATGTTTAAGCCCAAGTTAATGATCATAGAGGCACTAACATAACTTGTTAAATACCTAAAGAGCATGAAGGACATGAGTGACATAACTTTAATGATACAAAGTTGGATTGCGTAAGTAAAAAAATAAAGCATCTTATTATGCTTTTGTTACACCTTTTCTACATTATTTTCGTGACAAAACACTTACTTGCATATTAGGGCAAAGGTTTATAAGAATTAATGCAATATTAACTTATAAACCTTATCGATGCTACGTGGTTCATATGAATGTCCAAGATAACCTAATATAATGTTGTATATTTTAGCTCAAAATTTATATTAAAATACATCAATTTTGATATTGTCTTCTCAATTGCTATATTTTTATATAAAATAATTTCCATAATCTTTATTTATTTTGCTTTGTCAATCGTGGTATCTTCAATTTTATTTATAATTTCATTAAAATTAACATTCATAAATTTATAAATAAATACATTTATTTACTATGATCATTTCTAGATGTACTAATAGTTGTCATAATTACAATTGAATGCATATGAAGTATGAAAATTTATCATTTATGACCATGTACGTTTAATTTACAATCAATATATATTTTTAAGAATCTTTTAAGATATTTTAGAGTTTTGGTTTTATGTAAGGGCAAAGAGTCAAAAATAAAAATAAAACATTAGAATACATAAAGTGTGTTTATATTGTAATAAGACATTATTTAAAGAGATTGAAAAGGTTAATAAATTTAATTATGTGAAGGTGTGATAGCAATTCAAAGAGATTTTTAATAAGCTATAGTTGGTTACAATCGCTCTACAATGAATATTGATGTAAGAATTTCAATCAACATAAACTTGTAATAATCCCTAATTAAGTTATTTCAACTAATTAGTAAATGAAATAATTCACACAATCGTTTTCATACCATGCATGTGATGCAATAAAAAGTATTAATTATTTAAATTATCTTTAGATAACAATAAATATTAATACATTCATGGTTTTTTATTTGGATCACTTTTAACTTTACATTTGTTAACATAGTTTTGAAAAATAATATAATTAAATTAATCTTTATAATACACTTAAGAATTAAACTAAAGGTTTAATTCTTATGTACCTCTTTATAAAGTTACACTTTCTGAAATTCCCGCTTATTAAATAAATTTAAAAAGGTAAGGTTGCATTTATTATTATATATTATAATGCATTTTAACTTCAAAGTTCCAAAGTGTTATAATTTTTACCTAAGTTAAAAAGTGTTATAAATTAAAAAGTATTACAGTTTTGCTTGAATCGAAGTTTATAATTTTGTGTGTAGCTCTGTTAATTAGTACAAAGACTTTATTGTAATACTAATTAATTTTATTATTTTATATTGACGCACAAGTTAATTAATACTAAAGCCTTCTTGTAATAATGATTAACCCTTTATCTTTTTATTAAGCTATATATTTACTTACATGTGTATATGTATGTATATTGTGTGTGTGCCCATAGATTTATTAATTATGGTAATATATTAAGTATATTTTAAAGATTATTTCTATAAAATAAACCTTTACTTTGTGTGTATAATATATATATATATTTCTTGTGTACTATACTCAAACAATCACATCATCACACTAGGGATCCCAAATGTTAAATAGATGTATTTATTATAATTTATTTAAACTATATACTTGGTTCACAACATAATCTTTTAGGCTTGTTTAGCACTTACAAATTATAAACAAATGATTCATTTATAGCAAATAAACCAAAGTATTTCACACACACACACACACACGGCTATTGCTTAATCATACTAAGCAAATGACGTGCACACAATGCATGCATATACACCTATTTACAGCATACACCATAACTTAGAAAAGATTAAATAAGTTAATCATAGTTTTTCACTCTATTTACTTTTATTAAGTGTTGTTATAGGACGCTTTTTCATCTCTTCTACTATTCGAATGTAAAGATGCTGTTTTCTGATAGCATCCAGGAACAGCTTGTTTTCCTTAACTGATGAGACCGTCTGCAATATTATTATACAATTAATATATATTTACAAAAATAATAATACATATTTTAACACGTGTGCCTGTGTGTGTGTATGCGTGTGTGTACCTCCAGGTAGAGCTTGAAACCGTGACAACAACTTGACGACCAAGAAAGTTGATAATCCACGTTGGAACGTAGTCCAGCTTGAGGTCCAAGTGTACTATAGCTCTGAAGACGATAATATAAACCAATATATAATAATTCACTAATTATATAGATAAATATAATAATTACCTGATATAACATTTGTTTTCAGTGATTTTTTGTAACATAAAACCTCCGCTGGATTCCATACGTACAACGTCTTGTTTTAGTGGAGGTAAATGAGTTGAATTAAAGCCATGAATACTCTCCTTCAAAATAGATGTATCCGAAGGAACCTGGTCCGTATCAAACAATAAAACAAATATATATATATATATATAGAGAGAGAGAGAGAGAGAGAGAGAGAGAGAGAGAGAGAGAGAGATGAATTGCTTAAGAGAATCAAACATATACGCACGCACACAATGCATGTGTTTGAAGTTAAAGATGCTTAACCGATCTTAGGCAGCCAACAATGGTTTCTTCTTCAGGATGCTCAACTTCAAACGATGTAACCACGAGCTCCCTTGTTGCTAACGGCCATGGAACTTTGCATCTTCAAAGAATAAACATAAATTAGAATGGAAATTTATTTAAATTCATTGTACCTCATGTGGAACAAGTTTTCACATATCCTTATTTTCTTTAGCCATTGAGATTCCAATACTTTGAATGCAGGCAGAGAAACACGTGGCCACCTGAGCTAACAATCTTATATGTGTATACAAGTGTGTGTGTGTGTAGGTTTAGATCATATATCTGTGTGTGTGCGTGTGTGCATGAACAGACATAAGGTAAATGAAAGTGTACCATTTTTTGAAACATGGAACTTCCCACATCACGCATAAAGCTGCAAAATGATATATCATAGTGTGTGTGTGTGTGTGTGTGAAAGATAGAGAGAGAGAGGCTTACCATGAACAAGAGGAGCATCCACAATGCCTTCTAGACAGTAACTATGGAATGGAGAGTCACACCCGCCTTGGCTGTACATTGTTCGTAAGCTCCGAGTTGCTTCGACAACCTTAACAAAGTCAATTAAAATGTCATTAATATAATAAATATACGATTATGACTACCTTCCAGTCTTTAACACTCCTAAGAGACTCCATGACTTCCCAAAGCTCATTTGACTTCGTTTTTATTGCTTCTTTTAATGAGGTTTCATTTGGCTCATTGTCTACATTACACGCACGCACACACACACACACGCACATACACAACGAGCACTAAATTAGTAACCGAGTAATATAGACAGGAACAGGATAAGCCGTTATCTCTCTCTCACAGATACATACATAACCGCATATCTTACAAATATAAATTACCTGGATCCAGAAATGGAGAGTTAATCAGCTGAGTTCTGACCATATTATACACAAGCTCTTTATTTGCAAATGGGCCATATGAAAGTGTAGAATCCAAGCTTTGCATATAAGACTCATAGCCAGATTCAATTCCACAACCCTCGTATATTAAATGCGGCAGGAGCGAAACTTTACTTCTTTCACCTAAACATGATATCGTGTTTAATATACAGTTTTTATGTGATCGATATTGGAGTACTACAGTTTTGAAAGGCCTCACTTTTCAAATTTGTCATCCAACGGTTCAGATTGAATGCGGTATTCAAAATGCGACACTCGTGAGATTCCGGAATCCGTGGGTTTCCAATGTTCATCAGTGAAATAATTAAGATTATAAATATAATCAAACTGCTAGTGGCATTTTTTGCACCTTTGTATTCTCTCTTATCTGCCATTAATACGTATATACATAGCATGCATATATGTGGCTGTGTGTTATAGGCTGGTTATTGTCGGACAGGCTGTCTGCACATCCCATGCATGTTAGAAGCAGTTTAATAAAATCAATAATAAACGACAATATCATTGACATGACATATATTTACTATAAGAAACAATTAGTTTGTTTGACTTGAATTTTGTACAGAGTTGAAAGAGAATATACTAGTATATCCAATATCGTACTATACCTAGAATATACCCCATAGGTTAACCTTTTTGGGAGGATAAAAATAAGACAGTAACCTTTAAGGATACCATAAGGATGGAGGGTCCCGAGTGGCTACCGTATCTCATCGAAGCAGACGGACCAAACGGACGCTACTACCAGCCGTGCGAGTGTGCGAGTCCCGTACCGTACCAAAGCTTCTGTACGGACTGCAAGAGGCTACTGTGCAGGCACAAGCAAAAGGAGCACACAGAACACACGGTATTTCCTATAGAGAAGGCGTCCCAGAAGGGCGCGGTTCAAATCGCATTGCTGGAGAAGTTCATTAACATAGAAGACGTGCAGATATTTATAATTAATGGTAAGCCTGTGGTTTTCTTATACAGAATGAATAAATCGGAGACAGAGAAGTCATCTCCCAGAAACTGTATATTTTGTTATAGGGGACTGTACTATAAATCTGAGGTTGTACAGTCTATGGATAAGGGTAACTTTAGATTCTGTTGCCTAGCATGTAAAGAGGATTATATGGAAACTTACCCCTCTTTAACAAGCGAATATTCTAGAGATAACACAGTAGAAGAATATCTTGAGAATCAGAAAGGGAAGGGGTGGTATATTCTCATGATAACGAAGGGAAAAGGGTGCCTGACACAAGCGCATCAACTAGTTTAGCAATGGAGGATAACTGTCCTACCAAGGTAATAAAATGCACGGGAATAGTTTCTCACCTGGAAATGAAAGCTTGGAGAAACATTACACCTCTTGTTACATTAAATTTAATTACTCAGATAGATAATCGTCATTAAATAGACATCCTTTATTAAAATAGATATCTATTGCCATGCCTTCTGGCGGATAATTGGCCTAAGAGAATATTGTCGTCGTGGTTGCCAAGTGTCGTAGTGTTGTCACTCTCTGCTGAACGATCCTTGGGCGACGCCAAGGTCTGTAAGGTCAATTTAGGCAAATAGAATGTCAGGAATTGCCGTGCACAAGCCCCTTCAGGAGTGAGTACATGACTAGGTTGCAAGGGGAGGTGGAAGGCACCATAGCACACACCTTCATTAATATCCATTTGTATGGTGACAAGTGGTGTGGGCTGCCACTGAACCACAACCCCACATTGTTTGGGTGGACATCATAGGGAAGGCGGATACACTGATGAACAATCTTGGGAATGAGAATGGGGAAACAGAATACATATACAAACCTATCCAACTAACTTGGAGGACAACCAGATAATATTAAGTATACACTTTATCTCACTCTCTCAGTATGTGGCACTCCTCAAGCCCGCAAGTCCCTATTCGCTCCGACCATCATCGATGGTTAGACTTGTAGCTGTCGCTGCAACTAACCCTTGGGATTGCATGTGAACAACCATTTGGACATGTGATTGTATCAAATAGATTTTGCGCATGGCTACCACCACAAAATTCTACTAAAGCTATTTATAATTTCATTTAGTCCATGTTGTCCACCTACTGACCTTATTGCATGTATGTGATGGTTAAGGTTTGAAAATTTTTGGTTTGAAATTTTTCTTTCAAACATTAATATAACTAACAGATTGTAAAACAATGTTGTACATTGTCTCTTTATTCTAATTTAAAGCCAAATTTATTATATACAAAATCTTCAAATTCTTAATCAATTCATTTACTAGACTATTAACAAAGTTTTATTGAAAAAATAAACATAGTGAGCCATCTTGTAGCCATAATTCTCTTCATTTTTAAAACATCATAATTCAATTTTTTTCGAAAGTTATAAAAGTATTATGTTTTATAAAAGAACGTGAAAAGAAAGTAGCAATCTTATTAATTAAATTGTAAACGGAAGTCTTTATAGTTATCTAATTTAATTACATTTAATACATATAAATTAGCTTTGTTTACAAAATAGTGAAAACTTGTTGTGGAAGGATTTATTTTTGTACCTCCATTCATTATTTAAATAATCATAGATACCTCGTATAAGCCAAATTCCATAGCCGCCAACCAATATCCTCTCTCTCATGTATCATGGATAATAGACATACACATATACATATACATACATAACACGTATATAGAAAAAAGGACTCACTTATTTATTGATAGCTAACTCACATCACATTTCAAGTAGGAAGAGCAGGAAACTCAGCTAGTTGATCAGGAGGGAGAGGCAGATCATACAAACCTCCTATCAAAGCAACGAGTATCCACAGCATCAACAGTCCGATGATCGCAACCCTGATAACTCCAGTACAAGATTCATACGGGGTAGCTTCCTCATATTGTTCCTCCTCACCAAGATCCTGAATGTACACACACATACATATACATACATACATACATAGCATATATATATATATATATATATGTATGCTATCTTACAAGCTAGTACATAGAGTTATAACACACACACACAGACACACACAACTTACATTATAAGAGTGTTGATTATACTCAAGGTGTTGATGTGTTTCTTCATCTAATAAGGTGCGTGCCTCGTTGCAAGTAGAGCATTTACAATCACCACCTAAGAATATAGGAACCCAATTCATTCCGCCTAGATGCTCCGCAAGAAGTGGTGCACAGTTGTCACTCTCTATAAATATTTTATCCCGTGTTCCTGGCTTGATAATCTAAACAATCCAACCGTGTGTATGTATGTACGTATGTATGTGTGTATGTGTGTGTATACACACTGACTTACAACAGTATATACTGAATTACGGACGACATGTAGTACCAAAAGCGACTTACACACATATACTTACATATACATAGCTATGCGTGTGTGTTAATTTGTGTACCTGAACAATGGCATTGACGAGTACACGAACAAAGGGTGGCAAGTTTACAATGAAAAGAGCTACAAGTCGAGTAGGGTAATTTTCTTGTACAAGTACGCAGCAGGATTTGGTCAATTGAAGCGGAAATCCAACGGAGGGAGCTCCAGCACAATCTAGAATCACAATCAGCCGACGATCTTCACCGTTGAGTAGGTTCTCTACACCGTATTCTATGTGTGAAACTGCATAATTGACGAAAATATCATTTTAAGTAGATCACACACACACACACACAATACTGTACATGGGTTCCTGATGTGTGAGAGAGATATGCTATATTTAATGTTTTTTGGGTATAAGATGCACCGAATATTAGTACAATCCTACAAACATGAATCATAATGGTTGTTTTATAACAATCACATGTAGTACGAAGGCCATCTGGACAAGGTGCGTGCAGGCATAATACATAAAACCTATACATAACGCATATCATACATATACACACATCATTTATCCATATGTGTGAGTATGCTTGTGTTATAATAATGACATAAATACCAATTGCCTGGGCAAAACGGGGACGCTGTGAGGATATAAGTCTTGATGAAGCAACTCCAAGTCGGATAATAAGCACTGGTCTGCCTTTCGAGTCTTCTTGATGCCAGTAAACAAGCTGGGAATATTCCTCGAGCTCTCGTACGGATAAAACCTGAAGTTTTCCCGCCAACCCACATTCTTCTTCACTAATGCAATAAACTTTTTCATGTTGCCATTTGCTGCCACCATAAACCTTTGCAAGTCATCGTTGCTTATTCTAAACATATAGAAGTAGAGTAAGCATGTATGTGCGTGTGATGTGTATATAAACATGATACGAATATCGATAAACTTTCTGTATAAACCGTTATACGCATATTGCTTTTAAAAAACTTCAAAATCAATTTTATATCAATGCTGCATACATGATGTATCTATGTGTACATGTTATGCAGATAAGACTTAAAATCTACAGTAAAGTCCAGCATGCTATTACATCTGTTTACCTTTATGTACCGTATGACATACAGACATCTACAGTCTAGAAGTAGCATGCCACATAAAGCATACATACATAAACTATGTATGTATTTCTCTCTGTATGTGTGAGGGTACCTGTCTGGTAATATCACACCTTCGTCTTCCAATTGCTTTCTCAATGTCATTTGAGCGTCCTCCCTACAAAACGACCCGCATTCCTTATATTTGTTTCCACACAACTATATAATCATTATTTTTACATGTTTAGCACTGTAGATATATAGATTAAGAAAGAAAAATTGACAAAAACTCTCTCAAACTCATTCCTACATGCGTATATAGCTCTATCTGTTGATATATCAATAAGTCAATAAACAAATAAAAGTTAAACTAAATAAGGAGATAAGAGATTAAACTCTCATACCTATTTTGCACGGGAGATTGAGGTGTCGGAGGCCGTGAAGGTGGTCTAGCAATAGCTGTTTCTGGAAATACATTATTGTTGCTCTGTGTTGCTTGATCCCATGCGTTCGTAATTGTTGTTGCAATAGATAGAAACACCACTGGCTTTGAGAATACCTATAACAAAAGACAATTGTGTGTGTGTGTGTGTGTGTTGTGTGACTAATAACTAATGGATGTAATGACCTGTATCCTCGTTGAATACTATAAATACTAATGGTCCACATAATCAATAAGCCACAAATATAAATGTATGCACATTCACATGCAGCTGTATATTACTGTGAATGCAATATGCTGTTACAATGTAATGGTGTCTGTGTGTGTGTGTACGTTAATGCTAGTCTAGAATGCTACTACATTATGGTTTAAATCAATCTGTGTGTACGTGTGTCTCTATGTCTGTACGTGACTGTTGCCTATGGAACTTATGCATAATTATGAGATGTAATGATCTGTACAGAGAGAGAGAGAGAGCAAGAGTATATCATGTATTACTATGAACGTAATTATCTTATAATCTATGTACACTGACAATCCATCTGAGCTTATCCCAGCATGTTATGGTCCTGGACAAATATAATGTACAACTACATATGTCAGTACAGTCACAGTAATATTACAGAGGTACATATGATCTACAGTTATATTAATGCCACATGTGAGATTCTCAATCTACACACACTGTATGAACAAACCTGTGCACCCTGGATCAAATAGCGAAACGGAGCCCATCTCTGAAGCCAAACCAAGGGCGGAGTCCGAAAAAGGGGGATCGCTTGAATGATCCACCAAAGAGGGGGAATCTGTGTTGAATACCTCTTCTAAGCAGCTCCAGAGCGCCCACCTTGAGCACGAACATCCCGAATTGCGCAGTGGAATGTTGAGTTACCTTTATGGATTTGAGAGAGATTGCTGCCCTTGTGATGGCGGATTTGGGGACGGATGCAAGCGACATGCGTGGATTGTTCTTCTTCTTCTTGCTCCTCTGCTGCTGCAGCTGAGACTTGCCTGTGTGTATCTCCACACTCATCCTGCACACGTTCTCGTCTTCGTCCTCTGTAGAAGGCATTCCTAGAACCCTAAAACGAAGAGATTAGTGAATATAGTTTTAAGTACAAACACGAGACCCACGCCGTGAAGAACGATTGAGATTCCAGTCATTTGGACGGCTGTGATTGGGCCAGCGAGATGTAAGTACAACATAAACAAATCGAGCTGATTGACTATGTTCTATATTTCATAATATATAATATATTTAGTGGCGTACATACTTAACATTAGTATATTGATGAATGAAAATAGAAAACAAATAAATAGTATATATGGGAATTCACACGAGTTATATGTATATTTAAGTATTTACATTACAGATATGGCGATATAAAGGTTCCCGACGGTTGATTATCGTTGTAGATCGTTTTGCATCAGGACCGCAGTGAATAGTTTTTGCATTCTCTGCGTTCCCGTTGTCAAATTATCGTAGAAGGTGGCCAACTGTCCGACCAAGCTTTAACAGACGACGGAAATGCTCAAGGCTGCTTCAGTATCCATGCGACATCTTTGAGATTTTTCATGAACTGCTCTGCTTCATTCAGAAGGCCAGGAAACTGCTCGTTAGTGATAATCCGCACAAGATGCGTTACACACGACCACAGAAGGAAAACAAACACTGCTTTTGGACATTAAGCGCCCGCTTTTGGTAATCAGCTACTTCTTGCGATTCAGTCCTTCGCTCAGTAACAAAATCAAAATAAAGAACCTCACTCAGCAATAAGCGGCCATTGTAGCTGAGGAACCCTAAATCGAGCTGTGCCCTACACGTGCGAATCGCAACCTCTTGTAGAAGGTCGAAGGTTGACGAGGAGAAGCATGTTCATGTTCTAAATCTGTTAACTGATGGCACATTCTTCTTTGTAAAGGCTAGCCAATACATTTTTACCACGCTGTGTGTCGAACTCAATCTTGGCAAGTGTGTAGCCCCCCTTACTTCTGGATAGGAGATGAACCTCCTCCCACTTAAGTGGATCTCACCGGGAGAAACCACAATCCTGCTAGGGGTTAGTGAATATGAGTAGAAAAGCTGCATGGAAGGTGGTGATAGAAGAATAAAAGGGAAGCTAGCGAGATGGGATTGTTGTGTTGGGTCACGGTAGTAGTGGATGGTTGTTACGTTGAAGAATTACATATATAAGAATAGATGGACTAAAGAGAAAGACGAGTCGATGTATTATCTTCGATATACATACGGTTGGTAAGAGCTAGAATCTTTATATAGTTGTTCTTTTATTTATGAATAGTTTAAAGTTAGTGTTCACAGTAACAAACAACGACGGCAATAATGTGGTCAGTGTGGAGCGCACTATTGGATTATCTTTCCTTTTTTTTTAACATATTCTCGATCGTTTGTTTTAACAACATTTTGGTATACTCTAAAACTTTAAAAGATTATATTTGAGAAATATTATAAAAGTTGCAAGATTATATTATTTACACCAAACTTAAAAATACATTTTTAAACAAAATCATATAAAGTTTTCAAAATACATTATTTTGAATGGAATTTTTATGAACTTAATTAAAGTCAAATCTTAATACAATATGTAATAATTTTTTTGTTTTATTAATTTCTATTACAAATTCATCAAAGATTATTTTAAAGTAGCATTATCACTCACTAAAATCACAAAAGTACATTATTTTATATGAAATTTTTATGGATCTTAAATCTTTATACAATGTGCAACGATTTCTAAATTTATCAATTTTTATTATAAATTCATTAAGAATTATTTTAAGGTAGCATTATCACTCACTAAAATCACATTAAAAATTTAAAATACTTTATTTTATATAGAATCTCTATAAACCCAATTAAAATTAAATCTCTATATAATATGCAATAATTTATTGATTTTATCAGTTTTTATTACAAATTTATCAAGCATTATTTTAAAATAGCATTATTACTCATAAACTCACATACAAGGACATTGCTCATCAAACTCGTACAGAAGGACATATCATTTACATAGAAAACCAAGGTGAACGTTATATTTCACATTTTGAAATATTCTTTTCCTTTTATTTTGATTTTTCAAGGTAAGACTGATTACTTTTAAAGTGTTCTTTAATATTTCAAATAATACTCTTAATTGATACGTTTACCCCTGATATATTAATTTACATTGTGCTTGGTTAAGTTTTGAGTTTGAATTTCACTTATTATAGTGAAAGATTATGAACAATTTGAGTTTTGATACATGTTGCTATTCTATAAAGAACTTTTATATACAGCCGATGGTCCATGTATTATATTTTTAAAATAACACTTGTTATTAGGCACGTTGGCACTTGCAAATGAGTTAAGCTTTTAACTTTGTTTAAACTTGTAATGTGTTGAAGAACCATTTACTCTATCCATTATAGGTTTTAAATAGCTCAGATAAGTTAATTTTCATAAATTTCATCACCGATTTTCCTACCATGACAAGTTAGTTTCTGTTACAAACAGGTTTGACAAGCTCATACACACGCACAAGCACACACACACGGATAACGCAAACTATAACCAACATATGTTGATGGACAAATGTTAGCAACTCTACCTGTAGTTATTAATACACAATAGTATGGAGAAGCTAGATTAAGGCATCAATCTTTGAATGACGTTGCAAACAGCAGTGTTTAGAGAAGATGGACAATGCAGGGACCACGTGGGCTCCTCTGGTGGTTCAACGGAGTGAGCCCTCGAACAAACCTGGTGTCTTGAACTCCGTTTGGACCACATTACCCAGGGGCGCAATCCGGACAAGCCCTGTGCCACTTGCCCAAAAGTCGACATCGGGGTGGTAATCAAGACATTGCAAAAGGAAAGCAGGTAGATATCCATGAGAGCCCTCTGGTCATGTGAGAAGTTACCTGTCTGTTGCCGACCTTCGTTACTGGGGTGGTAAAAACTAATAACATGATTTCCCCCGTACAGCAGATAGTACAGCTCCTTCAACCTGTCGAAATGTGTGTGGTTAAGTGCAGCTACCACGGTAGCCGTGCTAGCCCGACCCACGCCAACGAGCAGGTTCCTCTTCACCAGACAGCTGAACACATCTTCTGTGTAGTGATCCTTCATGTGCATCATGGGAGGTGAGATCCTGACTTGGACTCCCACAAGCCGCCAGGCATCAGCCAGATGTGCTTTATAGAAGTTGGTGATTATTTCCCATACGGAATCCGAGGGGTGCAGCAGATACCTTGCCAGAGGTAGAAAACTGCCTCTGCATCAGGGAACAACCGTTCAAGCTCCTCCCTAAAGGATGGTACTCTCTGAAGAACAGGTGCATAGTAAACGTTGGAGGTGATGAACAGCCAGGGACCTGCCTTGCGATTGCTGCCTGCTGTTGCCCACAAAAGAAGTAGGTGTCGTCTCTGTCGTGGTTCCAAGCCAGATACACATATAAATACAGGCAGCTCCATCCTTCTGCAGCTGCCTTTTAAGTCGCCCCTCCCCAGCCGGATAGAGTCGTTCACGCACCAACTACCTGCTGCATGCTGTTTGGGAGCATCCAAGAGCTAGATGGAAAAGGCTCACAGAAAAGTCTGTCCATGTTCTCCTCATTTGTGATATACATAACCCTGTTAGTGAGGAGAGCATAGAGAAACGTGGAGACAAGGGCTACCATCTTGTTACCCATCCCTGGTAATCCGAAAGGCTGTTTAAGTACAAGAAACTGGCACCTGGATGAAGCATTCTTTTGATGCATGTCTCTGGTACATGTAGAATGCAGGTTTTCATATTGCCGGAGACGGCGGATGAGGTATGGGGAAGGGTAGAACGGCGGATGCCCTCGACGGTAGAGATGGTATTGGAGCCTGCTTTCACAAGTTGTATCATTCTCCCAAGCTTTAGAAATCAAACCAGAGTTACCTGGGGTTATAACATGAATGTCGTTGTGCATGTATGGAACCGTAAAGGGACGTCCGAGCTTGAGGAGAGCATGAAGGGAGAGGAGTACAAAAGCGACCAGCCCCAAAAGCCCGACACGAATTCGAACAGAGGACCACATTGTGCGGAAGTGCTGGCAAAAAAAAAAACAGTTAATATACTGTTAAGAGCGGTTATGGTAGTGTCAATTATCTGGTATATACCCATCACGGACGGCTAGAATTAACTGGAACATATAATGGCTCATATGTGCATCTATAGGTATTTGAAATTTGCTCACGCTTTGCCTTCTGGATATGCACTTGCAACCATCTGTTAATTAGCGATAAGTTACTCTAGTTTAGTTATTTTGTACAATTAATTAGCTTAAAACATACCTTTGAGTTTTGCCAAAAGATGCGGGTTCAAAAGAACAATACATCCTTGTATGTAGATACGGTTGCACACAAACCTTGCCATCACATTCTCACCTGCAATTGCTCCCTTCTCCCTCTCCCTCTTACCTCCCTCTCTCACACACGCACACTCATTTGTGTATTTGTGGCCCTCTTACCTCCCTCTCACACACACACACACACTCATTTGTGTACATATTCAAATCCATTATATTACAAATTACATATATACAGCATGCATGTGTGCGTATCTTCCGTATGTGTGTCTATATATGTGTGTGTGTGCGTGTGGTGTGCGTGCGTGCGTGTGTGTGTGTGCACACTGCAAAGAAATCACTTGCATACATGATACGGGCTGTGTAGAGCTATTTGAGTGTATAGCTAAACCTTTGTACAAAATTGTATTTCATATTTATATAACCCAAGCTATACATACGATAGAATGTCTTGTATCCGCTTTCGAAGGCATGTGAGAGTCTATTTAAACCAAAAGAAAACAAAGTGAGCTATAAACTTACTGTGTCTGTACGTGTCTGCGTGTGTCTGATACACTCACATAGGCCTAGGATGAAGATTTGGTCTATCTAGTAACCGAAGGGCTTTGTGTGTGTGTGTGTGCGTGCGCGTGTGTGTGACAACATAGACAGCCAAAAATAGATATGTAGACATACCTGGGGCGAAGATTTGGCCCATCTAGTGACCAAAGCTGCTGACTTACATAAATGAAGAAATGGTCTTGTGTTGAGCTTGGATGAATATACACTCAAATTGGTAGCCTCGGCAACCCACATAGAGTTTCTCTCATCTGGTTGTAGCTTTACAAGGTTACAAAAACCAACCTATTCACGCATTAAGACAAATTAATAATAACGTACATTATTATAATGTATGGATGTACATATAAGGTAATTAAAATACTAAGAGCCATACTAGCATAAACTAATATGACAAATAACAATAAGCTTACCACTGTCCCGCTGTAAGCAGGTTCGAACTGTGCAAATGTATCACTAAGAGCAGAAAAATCAATGGCCATCAATGAAGCTTCTTGCCCTTGTTGCTGTGAACCATCCGATACGAATATCCACTGTCTCCTACGGTCACCGCTTTCGTAGACTTCACCCACGTGTAGGATAAAGGCACTCGCATCAAACTCACTGCACTTAGATATTAACTTTTGAGTATAGAGAGAAGAGAATGAAGAGAGAAAAGAAAGAGATAATACCTATGAGTTGGTATTTCCTCCAAATTTGGTAGTTGTATTGCCGTCCGCGGGCTATACCTGAAAGTACATAATATTGGAAACTTCATATAAGTTTTAACGACGTAAAAATAAATAGCTTACTGGAACGGTTGAGCAGACAACTTTCGCCACATCGATGACTTAACAGCACTCAAATGAAGAGTGCTCTTCTGGAGAACTGGATATGGCTTTATGTTATTAACAACATACGTACGTCCTTCAACCAGCTCGCTTATCTGTAATATGCATACATACTATGTTATATACAAAAGATTCGATCTAAAACTCTATGAAGTGTTTCATTCGTAAATAAACATATACAGGTACATGTATACAAACTCACCAGCGACTCATTAGGATCCCAGACTGTGATTAAGCCATCATTTGTGACACAATCGGATCCTAATCCCGCTACACGAACCTTGAAAAGACGAACCACGTCTCTTGTGTCAAGATTGGCTTCTTCAAGGGCTTTCTGTACACGTTTCTCTAAAACAGCTTGTTTTCTCATCTGTTAAAGCAAAAATAAATAATCTCTCTCTCTCTCTCTCTCCCCTCTCTCTGTCTCTCTGTCCCCCCTCTGTCTCTCTCTCTCTCCTGTGTGTGTGTGTGTGTTTGAGAGTTTTATCTACCCTGCCCTAAATTCTAGGTAGCTAATTTAACTTGAAAGTATATAGTTAAAACTCACACACACAGTAACTCAGATACACATTCTATGTTGTGTGTGTGTATATATGCGATATTTGCTTGGTTAGCATAGCACCTCGTAAAAGTTGAGGGTCAAGAGACTCCATTTGAAACTCATGGTAGATTGTACACATGCATATGCGGACGCACGCACACACACACGCGTTACATTCCCTACTCGAGATTAAGACGTTAAGAACAAGAGATAATCATGCATTAGTTTATGCAGCAATATATACGGAATTTAAGTATATAAAAATGTATATAATATGTATACATACAACAGTACCTGTCTTTTTGATTGATAAGCAGAGAGAGCATTATGGTCGTCAACAGTCATATCCACGACCACTTCCGGATCCGTATCACATTCGAGTGACTTGAACAGTTTTGCACATTCTTCCTCGTAGTATTCCTCGTCAGAGGAATGGTCATCTCTCTCCAGTATTGACACCACCCCTTCCGTCACACTTGCTCGTCTGTTTTACAATATACATATCAGACACAAAAATAGATACATATCTATCGCATACACATTCATATGCTCTGTCCCTCTCCCTCCCTCCCTCCCTCCCTCCGCCCGCCTCTCCCTCTCTCTCTCTCACACACATACACATACAATCGTGCATACATAAATGCATACATATACATGTATGCACGCGCGAGCGTCATATAAATGCTTTAAGACGTTCAACCTCTGCTCAAAGGAAAGCTGCGCCGCATGTTCAGCTCGTTCAGTTCTAACAACATGTAACCCACCTTTCACCCTGAAATTACACAACATAAATGGATACTATGTATGTCTAAGATATACACATGATATATAGTATTATACAAAGTATTCTATCGCATTTATTCCTTTATTTATGTGTTTAGATACCTTCGCAATTGTCGTGTATACACACGAAAATATTCATATATTCAAAATTTTCGCAACAAAATAATACCATATATATTGTATAGCAATATCTACATATATACATAAACATATAGACTGTGAGTGTGTTACCTTTCTCTGTACAAAAGGGGATATATACGAGTGATTCCTACACATGTCCAAGGGACAATTCCTCCGTCTGGTTTAATACACCTGAAAGCGACCGGCAAACAACGCTTCCTGCCTGTTTAGGACAAATAATTCATATTAATGTTCTTTAATCCGCTGGTGTTTAACTTACAAGCACCAAGTCGTTCACTCCAGTGTGCTCTGTATGTACCATTAATGTGAACAACAAGATTGACCACGCTAAAGGCCTTTAATGCAAAACAAAAATAGTCAAGGTAAGGTGCATACTGCGTGGGCGCGCGTGTTTCCTACCTCCAATGGCGGAAGACCTCCCATACCTCCAATTAGAACAGCTTCAGAGATCTAAAATCACATGATAGACATACTTTCATATTTATACACAAGTGTATACGTGCATCTCTCTCTCTCTCACACACACACGCACGCACGCACACCTGTAGCTTTTGTCCAACGAAGAGCTTCCCTGCTTGCAATTGTCTGGTCAATGGTGCATCCAATATAGCATCAAGGCAGTACCTGAACAAAAAATACCAGAATATATTAATTGTATCGGTTTTTCATTTGATCAAACTATTATTATGAAATCACTATAATCTGAGTGTGGTTATATATAGATGTACTAGCATGCTTGTTTTGATTAATGTATTATAGCTCGATGTTATACATGGTAATATATTGCTGTCTGTGTATATACGTATATATATAAATATACCATCCATCAGTCACTTCAACACGGGCAGATTCCTTGTGCTTTTCCCGGATTGCCGAGACACATAAGACCATGGTCCGTGCTGCTGAAGCATCTCTCTCACAAACTTTTCTGATGATGGATCGGTGACCAAAACCAGCCTCTTTAAGGTATCTACGAAAGCAATAAAGATAATATTAATCATAAAATGCATGTATTTAATGTTAATAAATAAAGACAGTATTAATCATACAATAAAGATAATATTAATCATACATTACTATGTACATTATATGAATGACAAAAGACTCACCGATATTTAAGCTCGCGAAGAACATTACTTAGCGTTAGAAAGCCTTGGGCCTTGCGAGGATAAGACCGCTCTTGGCAAGCTAGCTTCCATACTATCAATCTATAATGGTTCTCCACCCACCTGAAAGAGGCACATCCATATATAAAAACGAATAACTACTACATGTGTACTAATACACAAATATGTATGTGTAAGCGCATTCCGAGAGAGAGAGAGAGAGAGACACTCACTCAGTCGTAGCAAAATGCGACTTTGCACCAGCTTCTATTAGCATATTCCGCATTTCAAAAGTACCCACTGAATATCTGTCGCGTCCTGAGACGAACGTATACTCTTTGGCATCATCCGATGTCATGCGTTGGATGTTCGTTTTCAAATAAGTCCAGTCCTAAAATAAAACAAGTTAGTCATATATGTAACATAGTCCACGTATCATATAATCCACGACTGTGTATATGTTGGTTCTCTACCAGGTCTGAAGTAGAAGAACTGGCAATATACCGATCAATATTTGCATATAAACTATCCACTACACATATATGCATGTACCTTGTCACTATGAGGATGGTCGTGGAAGAATTCTTGCAATGTAGGCCGAGGTGGCATTTTTAACTCTTTTTGTCCAGGAAGAACACAAAGTTCCTTTCGGATATTCTTCCCATTTGCAAGCGGGGAATCTGCCGAAGAGTTCAATCTCTCCTGCAGTTGGTTAGGTGTGATTCCTCTTAACGGAGAAGTGAAACTGCATAAGAAGAAAACATAAAGTTAACATATTAAACACGGTTTAATAACAGAAGATGCATTTTATATATGGTCCAGACATAAAACTTTCTTTCAAGTTTTAGATTTGTTATGAACAATACTCACCGATTTCTAGGAGCGATATCCGTTAACGGAGAAGTAAAGCTCCTAAAGAAAGAAGAAAACAGTGTTAGAAACTATGGAAGGATGTATGGATTTTCACTCACCGACGTCGAGGTTTCTTGAAAGGAGGGACTGTAGCAGGAACTTTACGCAGATTAGAAGCAGTACTAAATCCAAAACTCAAGCCTGTTATAAGATCATATATATAAACATATGATGAAGATAAAGTACATAAGCGGTAGATGTATATACTTGCTGTGTATGAACACATGCATCAAACACACATATGCACACACTTACTATTTTCTAATATATGCAAAACATACCTGTATCGCGTTTCTTTTGTGGAGTTATATAGGTTTTCTCGTCAGGCTGATAGGTCCCATCGTCACTATGGGCGTCTTGCAGAAGCGCTTTCGCCTTACTCAATGCAGAAGCAGAGACCGGAACAGCTTTTCCTGTAGCGGTCTGAAATAACGTATTGTTCTTCTCAGCAGGTCCTACATTGAATCCTTTAGCAGCATTTGTGCCGTCTCCCAATAGAGCAACAGCTCGCTTCATTGATGCGCTAGAAACCTGAACAGATTTGCCTGTTCCTGTTTGGAACAAAGATGCCCCAGCGCCTCGTAAAGGTGGGATATTTTCTTTTTCCGCTTGAAAACTGAGATTTTCTGCTTCAAACTTCTGCGCCTTGAGCTGAAAAAGGAAATTTTCTGTTTGTCGAAACTGGAGATTTTCTCCAGTTTGCTGCTTCCGAAGCTGAAACGGCAGATTTTCCGCACGATTCTCTGCTTCCATATCTTTCGTAAAACGAAGATTTTCCTCTTCGATTCTCTGTTTTTTATGCTTAAGCAGGGGACTTCCTGCTTCTGTTGCTTCGATTTCACTCGGAAATGGTGCTCGTTTCTGGGATTGAGATAACAAACCTGGAATAGAGAATGCATCTTGTACTTGGCGTCCTGTCGCATCGCCGCTCAGCCATACCGTATCGCTGCACATTATGCCGCCTGGCTGCAGGCTCTCTCCTGTAGCCGCCATACTGGAAATGCCTGTGTCCGCTCCATGCTAGGGCACATTTCCTCATTTAGGGCTTTACATGGGTTTTACTTAATCTAAAACAATATAATGTCGTTGGTTGGCTGTCTTGGCACGTTGATCTTGGTTATCTAGTCGGTATGGGGCCCTATTTTGCATAATAATGTTGGTAACGATCCTGTACTTTTTGGCCACCCAAAGTTGTATACTTAAAGAAAGTTCCCTGTATACTTAATAAAGTTCCCACATGCAAAGTTCCTTAACCCAACCTTCAGTTTGAACTTTCATCATTTTAACAGTTTTCATCCTCCATGGCAGTGTTATAGCTTTGGTGTTTCTAGCAAATCACTACAATTCTTAAAGCATTGTTTAATACATTCAATGATTTTCTAAACATAATTTTGCCACAACTATGAAATGTTTTTTCTCCAATGTAAAAGTCTTAAATTGTAGAGGAATTAAGTGATTTACCATTGTTACATCTTAATAACATAAGTGTATGGAAGATAAGAATGTTGATGTCCACTAACCCCCTCCCAAAAATTGGAATTTCAATATGTGTTAATACATCAATGTAACAGTTATAGTATAGGTAGAGCTCTAACTCGTGAAGTCAACCGTGCCTTTTTGCCTTGCTAGTTTATCTATCACCTTTTGTTAAAAAAAATAATTAAAACATCATTTGCAGTCAAAGTCCCCTTATGTGTCACACAATGTACATGTATCAAATAAGCAACCTGTCCCTTTTTTAATTGGGTTATCAACTCCATGTTAAAGCCTACCATAACTGAGCAACCATTTATTATTATTATTATAAGTTTCTCTCTTGTTTAAAGTATTTAAGTATTACATGAGTCCTTGATAAATATTAATAAAACTTTCATCCTTAATTCTTACTAACTTCAAATACTTAGTAACAGGTTGCCCTTTTCCTCACAACAACTTGATATAAATGGTAACACGTTATTTTAAATTCTTATATACTTTCTCATTTTACAAGAATAAAGAAAAAAAAAACTTCATGCATTTCCTTTTCCAAAAGATTGTAATAAACTTAATGTGTAACTTATATAAATTATTTACCTAAAAGAAGCATAAAATAATATTAAAAAAGCTTTAAAAATCATTAAGGCTTACCACTGACTTCATATGTGTATGCTGAATATCCATCGTTAATGAGAAAATTTAAAGTTATCATAATTTTTTAAAAAGAACAAATTCTTTTATATTTTTTTTAAAAGAGCTTATTCATGAGTACACTTGAACAATGACTCTAACGTTTTTCTTCTCACATAAAATATCTACAACTTGAGATATTATTAATGTTTAAAAAGCATTTATAAGTTTATCAAATCTAACAATTATTTAGATTTTTCACGATGCTTTAATGTTTACCTCATGCTACCTTCATTTTAAAAAGAAATATAATATTTGTAATGTAAACACATATAAAATTATAAAATATAACCTAATTCATTACCCAACTTGGGTAATGAAATTAATTTTTATCTATATTTTTACTTAACTAAGCAATTATTAATCTAGAATACCCATACCCAATGGCACATATACTTATTATATTAAATTTTAATACTTATTATTAATTAATTTATTATGAATATACTTATAATTAATTAATTAATTAGTTTTTATTATACTAATCACATTAATTGGTTGGTTAAGATTTATATTTCTGGTCTCAATAACTCTAGTTCATTATTAAATATATATTAATTAAATATGGAAAATAGTAAATTTGATATATACTTTACCTATACCAATTGAGTATAGATGAGTATAAGTTGAATACATGAGAGCACTCTTTATATGAACTTTTTAGTTTGGGTACAATACCCTCTACAAAAAATGACCATCCATGAGCAAATGGCCATTCATTCATGAACTTTTTAAATGTTTTAAATTTCTAATTTAGTTATTAGAGAAGTATCTTCTTCAACTTCATTTTCACTATGCTTTTATTTATTTATTTTTTCATACTCATTATTTAAATCTACAATATGTTTTGCATCTCTTTACTTACTAAAAACTTTTGGTTAAAATAATCTATTTGATATTCTTTTTCTTTTACCTACTGAGTCATGCACATGCCCCTGAGTTTCGAATAGAATGTATGTATTTATGCATATATGTATGAATGAGAAAATAATCTACGACATAAATTTATTCATTCATTTCCAAGCAACTCTTTATTTATAAACATACTCGTAATAACTTAATTAATTATAAGAACTTGAATTTTGTTTTGCAAAATAATATATTCTTTTGCATGATATAAAATTATTACATCATTTAAGCTAAATGATGAAAAGTTTAATTATTTATTTGCATATCTAGACCCCCTTTAAATGATATTGCATGATGTAAAATAGCGCCTTGGGTTGGTATTATAATACTAGTGCAAAATAATTAATAAATAAAGCTTAATATATCTCTTTGTCATTATGTATATGCGTAAGGAGGTTGTGCTTGCAACTGGCCTTTACTTTTACTTTTTACTACAATATATGCACACAATATGCGTCTTATTAGTTTCATTTTAGTTTTCCTTTTCTTTTTAAAACAAATTTGATTTGAAGTGCCACTTACGGCTTCGTCAACTTTCCAGATTTGATACTAATCAATGGCACATAAGCAATGGACTCATTTGCATCTCATTAGATGAACATTTCATAATCTTTAATTAATTTACATACGAAGAGTCACTAGAATCTTCATAATGTATCTTCCTTATAGTTTATCTTCTATATCAAAACATGAGTATTATTGAGGACATGCATAGATAATGCACACACATGGTTTGGTGATGAACCTTTTACACTTGAACTAAATCTTATAACTATTTCTAAAGAGATAAAACTTTGGAATTGCACTTTAAATAAGATTAAACTTTTAGATTTTTAAACTCCTAGTGTTATTCTTAAACGCTTACATAAGCATAATAAACAGTTGGTTTTTAATTGTGAAACTATTAAAGCTTGTTAAGGTTTTAATTGTGAAGGTATTACTAAAACTTAATAGAAACTACATATGAAGAGTTACATGGGCACACAAGCTTACTCAACCACATTTGACTGGAGGAAGGAGAATCACTCATCAACAATACAATCTGGGTGAAGAAGCTTGCCTCTGAACTAGTCATTATGAGTCATTCCATGAGCTTGTTGAGCATTTGGTAATTAACTTGCCCCAAGGCACACACTGACCATGCTGAGTACATAGGAGAGTCCTCACACAAGAGTGAGTAAGCTTTTTCTTGCAAGTGTTCTTATAAGTTTGGTCCTAACAAAAATATTAATAACAAGAACTTCCATTGGTACAATTGTGATGAGATTGGGCACGTGGCTGAAGACTCTCCATTGAGAGCTCCAGAAGAAGATAGCCACCTTCCAATTAAAATGATCATCGAACATAAGTCTATTGTGTTGATAATTATATTAATAACAATGATTAAACAATTTCTCTTGTGTGTATTCCCATTCAGTTGCCTGTGTTAACTCTAAAATATTCTTACAAGCTTTTTAGTAGTTGAAGTGGAATTATAATTATGTTTTTAAAGTCAATTATGTAGTATACTCGCCACACTTAGCTTTGTTTAAAAGATAAGTTATAGGTTTACTTGGAGTTTTTTTAACTACTTAAAGTACATTAAACAAGGATGTTTCTCATTTCTTCCATAGTAATGAATAATGAACTTCAATATGTAAATAATTAACAAAAAATCATAGTAAAAATTATTATACTTCCGCTATCTCTATCGGTGGATTGGATAGTTGTCAACCTTAACCAGAAATTACAAAACCAAGATTTGGTAGGCAACTAAGACTATTAAATTAAAATACACTTTATTGCAACTACTATATATCTTGCTTTCTTCTTCCACAATACTATAGGGTCTTATAGGTGCAGATTTTGTTTTCCATCACATAGATAACTTAGTTAAGTTTCTCAGGCTCGATGGTTGTTCAATAAGTTGGAAATGCGAAAAATAAAATGTTATTGCACTTTCCACTATTGAGGTTGAGTATTATGCCATATTCTCTGTAGCTAAAGAGGCAATATGATTACACAAATGATTTAGATCATCCTCCCTGCAGGTCCTATAATTATCCATAATAATAATATTAGTGCAATATGAAGCAGTATGATGCGGCTCCATGGATGTTGGTTGACACAACAAATTCATCTTGAAGAACTTTGGTTTACGATATTCACCTTCCTCCTATATACTAGGATGCCCTCGATCTCCGCCTGAACTTGTACCTACGTAGGTTGATTATTACCTATTGATTAATAATAATTCAGTAGGTAATACACTCCTTTCTCCCGGTGGCTTATATCAACTATGCGGAGTTGTTCATGATGAAACCGGACATTGGACGGTTGCAAGTTCTTAGTGAGTATGTCAGCTGCCATGTGATGTACATGCTCACGTATCTTGTGATGGCTATGCTTAGTGGCCTCATGGCAGTAAGTTTGACATTGGCAGTTCACATCCGTCCGAGCTGGTCCTGCTTGCGGCAGCATCATTAAGAAGATGCCTTAACCAAACTGCCTTCCGTGTTGCTTCGCAGCTGGTATTTCGTCCAAATATTTGAGAACAGTACCCAGTTATGGATTTCCGCTGGTCTAAATCAGCATCGACAAATCCTTGTAAACGTTGTTGTGCCATCTGCCCCGAAGACAACAAGCCGTGCTGCACAGCATTTGCTACATCTGGTCGTGTATGTATATTAAGAAGCATTCCGATAAGGTTCATCACGTGCCAAGTTCCCTGTACACCGAGGTTGTCGAGCTAGCTCGACTGTGTGCAATGCTGGAGTAATAAGTTTCATACTACCTGAAAGTCCGAGTCAGTACCAAGATCGGTCATCTTGAAACCATGGTGTAGCCGTTTCTTAACCATAGCCTAAAATGTACCACTGTTACATGCAAAAAATAAACCATCCACATACATAGAGTAAATGTTCCACAATCCCTGTTCCTTCCAAAACTTATCAAGTGTCTTATACCACGTCCTCGGAGATAGCCTTCTTTACTGCGTACCTCAAATCCCGGTGATTGTTTCATGTACCAAGCTCACCATTAGGAAGGCATTCTTAGCGTGGTCCCAAGTCTGCTTGGCAATAAGGGAGTAAAAATCATCTTGCATACCTGCTTGCCATTGTCGTCCCTCAGGACCGCAGCCATGACATATCGTTCAAGATACTTATGCGTCGGCTTCCACTCACGCTTGGAAGTTCGTGGAAAATGAACGAACGCTGGGAATATGTGTGTCAAATCCTCCAGTAAATGGTCATGAAACCAGGCTATATTTATATATTACCTACATGATATATGCATAGTGTATTGAAATATTTATGTGCTATATGACAACCAGTGTTTTTTCCGTTTGGCAATGATTGTACGGAGTTCTGTACTCGGCGTTCCATGGAGTTCGACACTCCATGTGTTTGTACGCCCTGTGGAGTTATCAAGGTTCGTCAACATTATGGTGGTGATGATGGTATTAATAACAGTATACTTACATACAAAATGTATTCACATGTACTGTCGTACATATGTAACGAGGGTACATGTAACAGATATTCCTATTCCACTATCCGATATATGATCTCCATAAAAAAACTTGTAAGTTTAAAACCCAAGACTCCATGTTTTGATTAAATGAACCTTAGAACATGAAAGACGAGAATTCTAGAATCTGTCAAGAATTTCCCGGGCATATCTATCTGGGATTGGCATCTAAGCAATGTTTAGGCGAGTTTAAGCCTCTCAGTTGGGTAAATGAGATCTGGATTACCTGCCAGATTTGGATTAATGGTAACCAGCTCCTTCCACCCTGCTGTTCCTTTCCCACAGTTCCGTGATATCTTCGACAATGTGTCACCTTCTTTAACAACATAGCAATCAGGAACCTTGTTTTGCCTGCAAATGACATAACATGTTGAGAGAGTGTCGAGAGAGGAGGAGAATTTATACCTTGGTCTAAGTGTGAACCCGGCAAGAACGCTTGCTACCAATGCCACAGCTCCAATTGCAAATGCGAGCAGGAGCCCGTTACCATTTCGTACTGGAGGATTCTCCTTATCTTCCTGCATAATATTATCTTGAGACAACGATACATTATACGACTATAGTTCTCCATATTTACATACATACATACATGTAATTGCTGGTGTTAATGGATATATGTGACAATATTATTATGCAGATATACATTTAATGTATATCAATGCTATGCACATCTACATACACCTAACACAAACATATGTGCATATATATGCATAAACATAAAAAGCAGAATAGTTACTAGATTGACATACCAACATGTAAGTATCTCTCTCTCTCTCTCTCTCTCTCTCTTCGTGCGTGTGCGTGTTTATATAATCACCATGTTTATATATGGCAAACCTGGAGAAGGTGCTGATGATATTCAGCTTGGTCTTCTTCTTGTCGTTCTTTCTCGTCTAAATCTGATCTTTCCTCTTGTCTATCTTCCTCAACTTCTGCTGGTTCTTCCTCGTCTAAGTCTGATCTTTCGTCTTGTCTATCTTCCTCAACTTCTGCTGGTTCTTCCTCGTCTAAGTCTGATCTTTCGTCTTGTCTATCTTCCTCAACTTCTGCTGGGGCATATCCTTCTTCCTCATTGGCTTGCTCCTGTTTATGACAGAGACTTCAATATGTGTGTGTCTAACGTAGTATGATATAGACACTGTAATGTAGTAAATGCAAATATGTCATCTAACATTATACAAACGGCATGTACACGCGCACAGACACAATGGTACCGATTGCTTCTCCTGATAAGATTGGTCAACGAATTTGGTAACGGACGGCGCCTCCAACTCTTCGGACGAGTATGGAATATGAGAACTACTGTTTGATTGTACGGACCTGGGTGTGTCTAAGAAAGAGCATCCAGCAAGGCCAGGAGACGATAAAACCTTGCCGATTGATTGAGGCTGCAAAATCAATATAATAATATTCTAGTTTGATCATGCTCAAAGCCGCTAGAGACAGGACATGATAATTTAATCAAATATTGGTCGCACAGTGATTGGCATATGCACTGTATGCATGCCTGGGCACTGTACATATGTTAAGCAAAAGTGTCGCGCACACACACACAATAAAAGCAAAAGTAATAAATTGACTTTACAACTGAAAAAGTAACATACCCGTGGGGACTTGTATTCTGGAGAGTAACTCGCCACAGCAGCTTGTTGCAAGTATTCACGAATGCCGCCAACTTTGTCAGTCGGCAGCATGGGTCCTGTATGAGATACCTTGTCAAAATCTGGAACCTGTAAACATATAGCAAATATGAACTTAATTAACTACTACGAATTCTAAAATAACTCGGTGAGGATGTTAGATGGTATGCTATGCACTATGCAAGAGGCCACATTTGAACACCGAACTAATTATATCGTCACTTAGCAAGATATAAATGCTTACTGGCAAGTGTTGTGAACGGGCTTTATTGGACAAGGCTCGTATACAGAAGCAGACCCGTCTGGTATCCTTCTTTTCAACCACGTCGGGTGGAGTGAAGAGGTCCACATCTCGCAAGCCGACCCTTTTACACATCTGTAGATAATACCATGAAAAACATCACACACACACACACAGTGTACGAAATTCATGGATACGTATGCCAATATATAACACACTCATTACCGTTTCTTTGTTTATAACTAAGGATAAAACGATCGTTATACATCATCACTACATTTATCACGATTATTATTCTTATAAGCAAAGAAACATTATATGATTAAACACGCACATCACATAATCACACATATACACACTCATTTATAGGCCTGTACACACATGAAAATACGTTGAATAAAGATTTATGTACCTTGAGAAATGCATCAACATTAGAATAGGGGAGATAGCGTCCGCCCTTGCCATCGTGGACAGTCTCCGAGAAAGGAAGCCGTGGAAATGCCGCATCCCCGCCAGAGCTCGTTCTTATCAATTCCTTGATACGCTTGGAAACACGGAACCTGTATCAGATATTTTCACATCTATAACTTGCATATATGAAGAGGAGAGATGTAAAAGGCCCGTTTTTCATCGAATGCGATGCAAAAATCGATGTCCTGACTTACAATATGTCTCCATCGGCAAGCAAATCGGCAAGGCTTAGTGAATCGCCATAGCGCTCCTCAAGAACAGCCTCTAGCCACACCTTAGCTTGTTTCTATGCGAGAATTTGCAGAAAAGTGACAATTTCTGCAATGTGAATTGCAATGCGGGAGCTTACCTGTAGGAATTCATCGTCTAGCTCGCGGAAATTGATACCTGGAGAGGCCGGCTCCTCCGCCATCGCCATCGCCATCGCTGGAACTTCTTATCTCACCAGGAGCCCTAAGTGCAAATTCATTTCTCGTTCATACTCTCCTTCCTTCCTTTTTTAAATCCTACACTTTTGTATGTGAAAGCCCGTGCCGTGAGAAAGCACACCCAAAAAGCAAGGTTTAGCTAAATCCCTGTATAGAATGTACCTCTACGGATAAAAAAACGCACACACAGGGATACACGTAAATGTAGGTGTATGACCATGAGTATATTCCATGCCCGAATATGAATAAAAACGTATTAGAATTCAAATACAAAACAAAGCACGGATGATCTCGTATCTATTGCAAGTACGAAATACAGTTATATGATGGCCAGTCTTATACGGTTGCAGGGAATATGTATAAAATTATTGCATATAAATCGAGGAATTTATTTGTTACCATAATTAAAGCAAAAGCATGCAAAATTGTGTGTGACCTCTTTAGAATACCGCTAATGCACCTTGCAATTGTTGATCAATCACATTCATACAAGTATCAACTGGTGTGTAGATACAGTGGATTTGTTATATCATCCCCATGTAAGTTGTGATAACCCAAAAGAGTTCATCTTGTATAACTGCACTAGAGGGATCCCAACAGCACAAGGAAACCAAAAGAATGTTTGATACACTCAAACGATGGCGTACAACAAGCTCGGTCGCACATCAAAGGGTAGCCGTTTATGTTGTATGGATGCTGGAGTGGTAGATCTGAAGAATAAATAAAAGGTGTGTCTCTCTCTCTCTTCAAAACCTTTCTCGAAGAATAAATATATATATATCATAAAGAACAGGACAGGAGATTAGGGTTCCTTATTGTGGGCGAGAAATGGTGGGAGGGAAAGGCGCTAAGGGTCTACTCGGCAAAGCCGCTGTCGATTTCAATGACAAGAAGGACAATAAGAAGAAACCCATGTCTCGCTCTGCCAAGGCAGGCCTTCAGGTATGGATTAAACACAAAGATTTCTCTAATTCGACCCTACACCGATAGGATGGAAACTCTAAATCGACCCTATTGGTTTTCTTGCTGAGATTTTGTTTATGGGCAGTTCCCTGTGGGGAGGATTCATAGGATGCTGAAGACCAGAGTGTCGGCCAACGGGAGGGTAGGTGCCACGGCGGCGGGTGTACTCCGCAGCGATCTTGGAGTATCTGACGGCGGAGGTCTTGGAACTGGCCGGAAATGCCAGCAAGGATCTGAAAGTGAAGAGGATTACGCCACGTCATCTCCAGCTGGCAATACGTGGAGACGAGGAGCTTGACACGCTGATCAAGGGGACAATTGCTGGCGGGGGGTTATTCCGCATATTCACAAGTCCCTCATTAACAAGACGCCCACTAAGAAGGAGTGATTTGTGGTGTTTAAGTTAAGGGCCAATCAGATTTTTTTTTTCCTTTTTTAACTTGTTTATTTCTTTGCTTTGTTGTTGTAGTTTGGACGGATTTATCTTTTCTTCCTTGTTTTAACAAACTTAAACAGAAATACGATTGATACATGTATGTACGGAGATTGCAACAACGGTGAATATTATTATCTAGTTAACATAAACTTTCGTTTTAATCAATTAGTAGTTAAACGAAAGTTTATGTAAAGGACTTTTGTAGTGATTTCAAACAGTGTTACTAATATTAAAAAACTTGTTATGTTGGGATTGCACCATTGACGAGTCCTGAATGTATCATATTGAAATACATGACTCGGACGTTATGGTATATACAAATACGTATAAATACACACTTGATGGATAATCTATATATATATAATATAACCATCATAATATATTATTAAATAGTAATTTTATAAATATACTAGAATATGAAAATTTTCAGTGACGCATACTCTTTTTCCCCGTTGGATACATAAATAAATAACATTTAACGTAAACATCAAAAGAAGTAAAAACAAATTAATTCAATATATAGCAAGCTTGCTTACATGTAATTTGAGTTATATATATATTATATATATATATATAAATGTACCATACATTGAAATTACATTATTATTATATTTTGATTTCAATTATGTTTTAAATAATATTTATAAACTTATAACTTATTTAGAGTAAATATATATTCATATTAAAATGATTCCATTTCAATATGCACACAACCTTTTTAAGTGTAAAGATTTTATATACCTGTCAAATGAGGGTGAAGTATTCACATAATTTAAATAAACACACATGCACACACAAATGTTTAATCAAATTTAAACCATATCCTTTGTATTTTAATTTTTGTATAATCAAAATTTGCTAAATAAAGTCTAAGATTAAAATAAAATCTAGTTAAAAAAATATATTTAGATAAATTTTATCACTTTTAATACAGGATGTCTTATTCTTTTGATGCTAGAACTTTTTTAACAAACTCTTAAAACTAAACTTAGAAATCTAAGTAATTCAATTAGATATATTTTAAATATATTTTATCATCGTTGTCCAACTACCTTAGTAGGAGATTTTAACTTTTTCTACAATTAGATTTTCTTAAGTAAAATTTAAGTTAAAACCAATTTCAAAGATATATATTGTCATGACATTGTAGAAAAATAATCATAGAAAAAGGGATAGATTAATTTCATTTTTAATACCTTATGGTTTAAGATTTTTTTATTTTTTATAAATTAATTTGTTTAGACCTTGTTCTGGTTATGGTTAACTTGTATAATACTTATTCCTCCTTTTAAATGCATTTTTTGAGAACATCATGCATATTTATAAGGATTTTGACATTCTTTTTAAATAAATTAAGATACCATTTTACCAATTAATGTTTGAATTGTGCAATTCCATGGTGTGCCAAGTATGACTTAATACTACTTAGGATTGTTAATTATGTCGAAGGTGATCATGCTCTTAACTATTCCCCAATATAACATGTATAAATTTGAATTCTTTAGTGACGGCACTTAATGTAACTAATTTAGAATCCATAATTAATATTGAAACTTTATAAAAAGAGTTTCTTCAAGATGATTGAGTGTTAAGTAGTGAAATCATTATCAGAGTTTTGACTTGATGAGTCGTCAAGTGGCAATATATAACTACAAAGTGGCCATTGAAAGATTAATTTTCTTAAAAGACCTTGAGATTTAAGGTCTCACCCTAAGTCTTTTAAAGTGACTACCTCATAACTCTTGAGGATAACTCAAGTAATCTTTAAGATGGAGCTATACAGATGATGCTTCACTCATGAGATTGTATAGATGTTGTGTCATAGTTTTTACTATGACTCGACCTTTTACTTTGAGGTTTGACTATTGTTACCTACTGGATTATGTGACGAACCCTAAATGTAGAAGAAACAGGCCCGCATAGTGCACTTGGGTATCTAGTGATGGTCCAACCGGGTGTCGTTAGGTATTTACAAGAAACTTTAGGCGAAGCTAGCACTTCCATTTAGAGAACCCTCCCCCGTTTTGACGTTCCAGGTTAGGGTTCTTCGCAAATTATAGCTTGTCAAAATAAGGGTTAGGGACACCCCTAGGGTTGACCTAACCCTAGGGTTGCCCTAACCCCACGTCCTAAACCCCCCCCCTAGGGGTTAGGTTTAGGATTAGGTTAGGACAACCATTTTCTCTAAGGGCTGGCATTTCCGTGCCAGCCCACTTACTCACTTAGGTAAACAGGGGGGGGGGGGGTCCGTCACATAAATAAGGTAGAGTATATGTAGTGAGGCTTCCTGGGTTCAAAAGAGAGCTCGTTAACCTCCTACCGGTGCAAGCTAAGCTTGTGTCGTCAAGGTGCAACCCTCCATTGTGCCGCCCAAACTTCCACACGACAGGGGTACAACCCACCCTAGGGTTAGACTATCCTTATCGTTGGCAGGATCTTGCCTTTGAGATAGGGGCACGTCACTTCCAAGGAGTTAGTCAGATTCCTTGGTCCGAAAACCTGCTCGCAAGCTCAAAGGCATTGCCCGAGTTCACGTTCCGCAAAACTAGTGGTTGAGGCCTTGCTCCGGCCGCCTCAACCACGCCAAGCTAGGAACGACACCTAAGCTCGGCTAGTCCGTGTATCCTGATTCACAAGGTGAGTCTCATTCGTGGACTTAGTCAGTTAGGGGTTTGAGTTCCTAAGGCTTGGGTTCCTAATAGGGTTATTTTACCAATTCCGTGGGGTTTCCAGAGAGGGGATTCCAGGGTTGGCACCTGGCAAGCCGCCTTTGTGGCACCAGGTAAAAACTCTGACAATTGGTATCGGAGCAAGTTCTCTGCGGTCAGTAGGACTGCCTTAAGTCGTAGGTGTTTCAATGTTTAGATAACTCTAAATTCTTGATATACTCTATTGCTTTCGGTTGACATGTCTGTATTCTGCAGAGAGTTTGATCCTGTGAGTTGTCAAACTTCGGAGAACACTTGCTCAGTGAGTCGGCGTGAGATTCTAGGTATGTCCGAAAGTCTTATGCTAGTTTAAGCTGATGTGTGTGGGTGTACAACCTGTGCAGGGTGTTTCCAATTTCACATTGGGAATATTCCAAGCATATTCTCCGAGTGTTGAAACTAGGGTTCAATACGATGAGCAAAAGAAGCAACCAGAGCCTGAGGCAGAGAGGGCTGTCGCAGAGGCTCAAAATGAGGAGATGGATGAGGCTGATCCAGGTCGACCCCCTAGAGTTAGACAACGACCTGGTTGGCGAGAAATAATGATGGATGCCCTAAATGAACTTCGAGGGGATGTTCTGGGGTTGAACGACCGAATCGATAATGTTGCCGTTCGGATTCCAACGAATACTGCAGTGCCGGATGTTCCGCAACCAGACACACAAAAAAAGAAGAAGAAGCATGACTCAGAGTCAGGTTCCTCTGAATCAGATTCTTCGACAGAAGAAGTGGTGGAGGTCCCAGTAAATTCAAACCGGTAAAGCCTTCGAATTTCATGGGTTCAAAGGATTACAAGGTTTTGGATGACTGGTTGTATGATATGGAAAGCTATTTTCGAGGCTGCTTCCGTGAGAAAGACAGAAAAGGTTGCATGTGCCAAGCAATTTCTTAAAGAAGAAGCTAAGACTTGGTGGCGAATTGTTGAAGGTGAACGTGGATACCGAAACAGCTGGAAGCACATGAAAAAGGAGATCAAAAAGCAGTATATGCCGGATGATCTCGGTTTGCGATTGCGTGCTGACCTGGCACTTTGTCAACAGGGAGTTCGGGGAAGTCCTATGGACCACGTTTATCGATTCGAAAGTGTACGGCGATTGGTGCCAAATATGAGCGATGATGAAGCTCGAAGTTGCTTCATGGCTAGCTTGAATGAGAAGACGAAGAGAAATCTTAAGGTACAAGCCAACAAGCTATCGGGAATGTCAAGAGGCAGCTCAAAAGGTTGCTTATGGCATGTCGTTAGAAGACTTGTACAAAGGGGAGGAAGCAAAACCTAAACCAAGGAAGTTTCCTCCAAAGTCTGGGTTTAGAAGGTTTGATATGCGACCAGATCAATGCCATCAATTCGAAGTGCAAGTCCTTTGTCAGCAGTTCCAAGTTTTTAGACACATCAAGACCCACCGGATTTTGGAAACCATTGGCGTTACCACCCCTCAGTAGGCCAAAGGATCGGCTCCAAAGTCTGCTCCCCGCGTTCCACAGGCGGGGTTGTGAAATGTTATAATTGTAACAAGCCTGGTCATTTTGCTAAAGAATGTCAGGCACCCTCACAACAATCATGACATTTCAAGGTGATGGTAGAAGAGGAAGTTGCTGAGAAGAGGAAGTTGCTGAACCAGAAACGCTTGAAGATCCGGAANATAATTGTAACAAGCCTGGTCATTTTGCTAAAGAGTGTCCGGCACCCTCACAACAATCAGGACATTTCAAGGCGATGGTAGAAGAGGAAGTTGCTGAACCAGAAACGCTTGAAGATCCGGAAGATGAGTCAGAAGAGGTAATGTTGTGCCAGACACAACCTGCCTTATTCGCTATTCAAGACAAAACTGACCCTTTGCTATATTTGACAGGAAGGATACGAGGGGACCGAGTCCGAATGATGATCGATACTGGAGCAACATACAACTTCATATCGACTAGTCTAGCTCGTCGATTGAATTTGGATGTAATAAAGATGTGTGAAATAAAGATCAATTTTGGCAAAGGTTCTCAAAATACTAATAATATAGCAAGGGCAGTTCCTGTCCAAATCAAAGATTGGAAGGCTAAGCTAGACTTAGTTGTCTTGAATATGACGGGGTTTGACTTTGTTTGGGTATGGAATGGTTCCATAAACATGTAATCGAAATGAGGGGTTCCGGAGATAATCGAATCACGCTTGCAGCAGATAAAGAAGACATTAGAAAGACCACGCTCAAAATGGAAACGCTAACTGATAAGGATTGGAATCCTATGTTCCTTACCTTAACTCAGTTGCGTAAGGCAGTTAGACATCGGGAACGTGTGTTTCTTGCAATGGTTTTGGATACTGGTGAAGTCAAAATAGGAGATGGTCAAGAATGTTCCTAACCTATTTTGGAAGTCTTGAACATGTTTAAGGATGTGTTGCCAGAAGACTTGCCGCCCGAGTTACCTCCACGTCGAGTTGTGGACCACAGATAGAGATTTTGCCAGGTTCGTCTCCACCGGCAAGAGCCCCATATCGGTTGAATCCTCAAGAGTTAGTAGAATTGAAGAGACAGCTGACAGAATTGATTGGTCGAGGACACATTCGACCTAGTCGATCGCCGTATGGTGCACCTATCTTGTTTGTAATGAAAAAGGATGGTACGATGCGAATGTGTGTGGACTATCGAGCTGAACGCGATAACTATCAAAAATAAGTATCCTCTTCCACGAGTGGACGACTTATTTGATAGGCTATCAAAAGCAAAGTATTTTTCAAGAATAGACTTGAGATCGGGTACCATCAGATTCGGGTAGCAGAGAATGACATTGAGAAGACCGCTTTTCGAACGCGTTATGGATCATTTGAGTTTCTAGTCTTGCCATTCGGGTTGTGCAATGCTCCAGCAACTTTTTGCACAATGATGGATGATGTGTTTAGAGACTATCTAGACGAGTTCGTAGTGGTGTATATTGATGACATTCTGATTTTCAGTTCGACAATTGAGGAACATGTGGAACACTTAGAAAAAGTGTTTCAGAGGTTGAGAGAGAACCAGTTGTATGCTAAAGAAAGCAAGTGCGCATTTGGTCAAACCAAGATAGATTTCTTGGGACACTTGATCTCAGGTGGGGAGGTTGCCATGGACCCAAAGAAAATTCAAGCTATTACTGAGTGGATGACTTTAAAAGATGTGCATGAAGTTAGATCATTTCTTGGTCTGACAGGGTATTACCGAAGATTCATAAAGGGTTACTCGGAAATAGCGGCCCCATTGACAGATCTTACGAAAAACATTCCATGGCATTGGACTCCAGAGTGCCAACGTGCGTTCGTCAAACTCAAAGAGGCTATCTCTTCTGAGCCAGTTTTGCAGTTGCCCATCTTTGAAGATCCCTTTGAAGTAGAATGTGACGCTTCCGACTTTGCAATTGGTGGTGTATTGCAACAGAAAGGACATCCAGTGTCCTTTTCTCGAAGAAGTTAGATGCCGCGCAAACTCGATGGCCTACTCACGAAAAGGAGATGTATGCTATTGTTGCTTCCTTGGAGTATTGGCGTCATTATCTTCCAAGTCATGGCACTGTGGTTTGGACAGATAGTGTAACTCTAAGGTATTTTGAAACGCAGCCGAAGCTATCGCCGAAGTATGCTAGATGGCAGCAGAAGTTGGCACGATTTCAGCCTGAAATCAAACATAAAGCGGGAAAGGACAATGTGGTAGCTGATGCACTCAGTAGAAAGGGTCATCTTCGATTATGTCAGCACCCATGTCAACTTTGGTGGATGAATTTGTGACGGCGTATCCTCAGGACAAGTTTGCTAAGGAGGCTTTGAGCCTGGTGGCAAAGAGGAAACAAGTTCATCAGTTACGAAGAGATGGTAATATTCCAGCAGGAATAGAAAGTCGAATGGATGCACTCAAACAGGCGCATTTTGCGTACGAGATGGAGTTCTTTATTATAAAGAAAAGAGACTCTATGTTCCAGAAGGGACATGGAGGGAGAGGCTGTTAAGAGAGCATCACGATGTTCCTTTGGCAGGACATGGTGGAAGGCATAAGACGTTGGCTTTGTTGAAGCAGGGATTCTATTGGCCGGGTATGATAGATGATGTTGCCAAGTATGTCAAGACATGCCCCACATGTCAACAAGTAAAAGCCGATCGCAAAAACGAGCTGGGAAGTTGCAGTGTATACCGATTCCAGAGCGGCCATTTCAAAGTGTTACTTTGGACTTTATCATGGGATTGCCAAAATCTTGTGGTTTTAATGCGCTCATGGTGGTAGTCGATCGATTTTCAAAGGTTGCTCATTTCATTCCAACTGTAGAGACAGTGAATGCAATTCAAGCAGCAAGTTGTTCTTCCACGAAGTCATAAGAGTGCGCGGACTACCGGAAACCATGATCTCAGATCGGATCCTCGGTTTACGGGAAGTTTTGGGGAACGTTGTTTAAGCAGTTTGGTACGATGCTCAAGTTCAGTACAGCCTACATCCGCAAACTGATGGTCAAACGGAGAGGGGTGAACCGACAAGTCGAGGACTATCTCAGATGCTATGTTCAAAGTGATCAACTTGATTGGGCTGAACACTTAGATATGGCTGAGATATGTTACAATAACTCGATGCACACTGCAATCGGATGTAGCCCGATGGAAGTGTTAACTGGAATAAGGGTGGTATTCCTCAGAGTATGGTGTTACCGAAAGACGATAGCAATTGAGTTCCATCTGTAGCAGTTTCACGGGACAATTGTATCGAACATGGGAAGCTGCTCGTCAAGCGATGGCTGCAGCACAGGAAAGGTATCGTCAGCATACGATAAGCATCGGCGGGATGTAGAGTATCAGGTTGGGGATATGGTATTGTTGAGTACCAAAAAACCTGAAGGTTCCAATGACTCTTTCGAGGAAGTTTCTATCGCACTACATAGGTCCATACAAGGTGGTGAAGCAAGTAGGGAAAGTGGCTTATGAGTTGGATCTTCCTCCAGAGTTGGGAACAATACACAATGTGTTTCATGTCAATTTGCTCGAGCCATTCCACAAAGATAAGAAACATCCGCAAAGATATGAAAACTTACGTCCGCCCCCTAAGCTGGTTCATGAAGGTACGGAGTATGAAGTCGAATCCATATTAGGCAAAAGGAAGGTTTATGGACCGCGAAAACGTAAGTTTCAGTATCTCGTCAAATGGAAAGGCTCCAGCGTGAGAATGACATGGGAACCATTGGAGAATCTACAAAACGCGATGGAGTTGGTGAATGAGTTTGACGGCAAGGTCTCGAACTAATTAAGGAATAAAGTTATTTCTTCTTAACCTAGGGCCGACAGACAACATTAACTAGAGGCCTCCAATATAAATTCTAATTAACTAAAAGAATTAACTAACTTGTTGTCTGTGTCGGGTGACAGACTTTGCAGACGTGCAAAAGGTCTCCAAATGACTTCTTGTGCAGGTGGTACCTCCAACAGCTGAGTTCTCACTCAGTAACGACGGTTCTGAAGTATTTGGCTTCGCATAATGCAAGGGGGGTAATAAAACTTGTGAACTTTTTGCTGATCCGCATAGAGTGATTAGTGTTAGTTTTCAGTTAATTTTTCCTAACCTAGTCTAGTCTTGGAGTTAGACGTCAACGAGGACGTTGACATTTTCAAAGGCGGGGAGTGTGTCATAGTTTTACTATGACTCGACCCTTTACTTTGGGGTTTGACTGTTGTTACCTACTGGATTATATGACGAACCCTAGATGTAGAAGAGAAACAGGCCTGCATAGTGCACTTGGGTATCTAATGATGGTCCGGCCGGGTGTCGTTAGGTATTTGCAAGAAACTCTAGGCGAAGCTAGCACTTCATTTAGAGAACCCTCCCCCGTTTTGACGTTCCAGGTTAGGGTTCTTTGCAAATTATAGCTTGTCAAAATAAGGGTTAGGGACACCCCTAGGGTTGACCTAACCCTAGGGTTGCCCTAACCCCACGTCCTAAACCCCCCCCCTAGGGGTTAGGTTTAGGATTAGGTTAGGACAACCATTTTCTCTAAGGGGGCATTTCCGTGCCAGCCCACTTACTCACTTAGGTAAACAGGGGGGGGTCCGTCACATAAATAAGGTAGAGTATATATAGTGAGGCTTCCTGGGTTCAAGAGAGAGCTCGTTAACCTCCTACCGGTGCAAGCTAAGCTTGTGTCGTCAAGGTGCAACCCTCCGTTGTGCCGCCCAAACTTCCACACGACAGGGGTACAACCACCCTAGGGTTAGGCTATCCTTATCGTTGGCAGGATCTTGCCTTTGAGATAGGGGCATGTCACTTCCAAGGAGTTAGTCAGATTCCTTGGTCCGAAAACCTATCCGCAAGCTCAAAGACATTGCCTGAGTTCACGTTCCGCAGAACTAGTGGTTGAGGCCTTGCTCCGGCCGCCTCAACCATGCCAAGCTAGGAATGACACCTAAAGCTCGGCTAGTCCGTGTATCCTGATCCACAAGGTGAGTCTTGTTCGTGGGCTTAGTCAATTAAGGGTTTGAGTTCCTAAGGCTTGGGTTCCTAATACGGGTTATTTTACCAGATTCCGTGGGGTTTCCAGAGGGGATTCCAGGGTTGGCACCTGGCAAGCCACCTTTGTGGCACCAGGTAAAAACTCTGACAGTTCTCTTTGGGGTGTGAATATGTCCAAGGGTTGAATAACCTAAACACGTTAGTAGAAGCACTTTCATGAGACACTCGTGGTTGCATACTTAAGGCTGTCCAAACCTAATCTTAGGAAATTTACTTAGTAGAACACTCGTGTCTGCCTACGGCACACAGTATAACTTGATCACTCAAAACCCTTAGGGATTAGTTGTGGTTCAGAGTACCCCTTATCACCTTAAAGAAGTTGTCCTCTTGGATGAAGGTGATTTTCAAGAGGTAAATGCTGAAGCTTTAACTTTGTCATGGGAGTATGTGTAGAACACGTCTTCTTAATGGGGTTAGGGCATGAACATATCTAGGTCTCTTGTAATAAAATCCTAAAGTCTACTTAGATTATCCTTTGGGGTTCAAGTGTCAGAGTTTTTACTTGGTGCTATAAAGGCGGCTTGCCAGGTGCCAACTCTGGAATCCCCTCTCTGGAAACCCCACGGAATCTGGTAAAATAACCCATATTAGGAACCCAAGCCCTAGGAACTCAAATCCTTAACTGACTAAGTCCATGAACAAGACTCACCTTGTGAATCAGGATACACTGACTAGTTGAGCTTTAGGTGTCGTTCCTAGCTGAGCTTTAGGTGTCGTTCCTAGCTTGGCGTGGTTGAGGTTTTCGGACCAAGGAATTTGACTAACTCCTTGGAAGTGACGTGCCCCTATCTCAAAGGCAAAATCCTTGCCTTGGATATGGTGGAGGAGCCGCCAGGTATGTTTGCCACACAGTGGTATTTTATCAGGGGATGCGCCATGTGGGCGATCTGGCGTGCACGGAACGCAGGGGTTTTTAAGGGTCAGAGATGGTCAATCCAACGGACGGCAACGTTCTTCTGGACAACGCTTGTGTCCGCGGTTGCTTCACATCACGAAGTGGTTTGGGAGAGAGGGGATTTGGATGAGAGAGATTTGATGGAGAGGGTGTGGCTCCCGTTGCTTGGAGTCAAACTACAGGATCAAGTGAAATGGAGATGGAGCCCCCCCAGATGGTTGGTAGACTCCCGTTGATGTGTGATGACATGGCTGCTCACGTGTCTGCATGGGTGGAGGATGATGAGGTCGCTTACGTGGCTGCCTACTTGGCCGCCTACGTGGTTGCTTACGTGTCTGCTTTCGTGGCTGCTTGCGTGGCTGCTTACGTGGCTGCTTACGTGGCTGCTTGCGTGGCTGCTTACGTGGCTGCTTACGTGGATGCTTACGTGGATACTTTCGTGGATGCTTGCGTGACTGCCCACGTGGTTGCTTACGTGGCTGCTCACGTGGCTACTTATGAGGTTGTTTTGTGTCCTGAGTGCGGGATTGTTTATAGAATAGGTCCTTAGAGGTAGAGGAAGAGACTCTCAAACGGCATAGTACGTAGAGGAGAGAAAAACTTGGAAGTGTTTGTTGTGTTTTTGCTCCATGAATAAACTTCAAACATTCCATCAAAGGCAAGATCCTGCCAACGATAAGGATAGTTTAACCCTAGGGTGGGTTGTACCCCTGTCATGTGGAAGTTTGGGCGGCATTGCACCTTAACGACACAAGCTTAGTTTGCACCGGTAGGAGGTTAACGAGCTCTTTTTTGAACCTAGTAAGCCTACTTTATTTATGTGACGAAACCCCCCCCTGTTTACCTAAGTAAGTAAGTAGGCTGGCATGAAAATGCCAGCTTTTAAAGAAAACAGTTGTCCTAACCTAACCCTAAACCTAACCCCTAGGGGGGGTATTAGGGCGTGGGGTTAGGGCAACCCTAGGGTTAGGTCAACCCTAGGGGCGTCCCTAACCCTTTTTGACAAGTTATATTTAACAGAAAACTTATCTTTGTAATGTCAAATTGGGGGAGAGTTTTTTAGAGGGTAAGTACTACCTTTGCATAGAATTTCTCGATGTACCTAGTGACAGCTGGCCAGACTACCCCTAAACACTTATAGAGGGTGAGCCCTCGGAGCCTTTGATTGCTCAAGACGATGGAACGAGGAAGAGGCTTGCTCTTGAACATCTGTAAATTCACTCTCTAGGAATTGGAAATTGAAATTCAAAAATTCAAATTTCTCAAAATTTTGAAATTTAAATATAAAATCATGTGTTAGTACATAAACATAAATTTTAAGAACCTATTCATCCATGTACTATGTGCAGATCAGACTCTATTTAAACATAAAATTTGTGCATTAAAATTTATGTATATGTACCATGTGCGGATCAAAAAATACTTACATGGTTTCAAAAACTTAAATTTTAAGTACTGTGTGCATATCAAAATAGTATATAAATTTTAATACTAGGTTTTAACAAATTTACATTTGTGTACTATATATGGATCAGCCCATTGTTTATTTTCATAAAGGTTCTCATATAATTTTCTGTTTAAAAAAATTATTCAAGATATCAATATTGAATTTACAATTTTTAAAAAAAAAAAATTATTTGATTGGTGCACAACGATATTTTAACTAGCTCATTTAATAAGAGATATCTGATATGAATGCAATTTGTGTATATGCTTAATCAAGCTTTAAAACACACACACATGTTTTCAGCAGGTGGGTGTATCGTATATAATATGTATTTCAGCCGCTTCAAAGCAGAATTCGCTCATATTTTATATATAGACGTCATAGTTATGTGTATATATACATATATTAATGTAAGTGATTATTAAAATACATAAACCACATAAGTATAATATACTGTATGTATGTATATACGTGTGCAACAGTGTATGCACACGTATATACATAGTATTTGTTTAATAAACTTTTGTAACTTGAAGTATATACCATGTTTATGATTTTATAAATAATAACATATTATATATATAATTTGTGTATAATGATATAGTCATTATACAGTCATCTATATATACATTTGGTATATATATAAATATTTAAAAATAAATGGATTCATATATATAGTATATATACTATACTCTTGTATATTATACATAAAATATAGTACACTCCCAGACGTTAAATAGATGCTATTTATATATATAAAAACTTGTTGATGTATATGCATATGTTAATTAGAAGTGGCTTAATAATAAGTGAATATAAATAGTGTTTTAGATATATTAGATACATTTAATTGAAAAACTAGTTTATAAAAATTAAAATCTTTCAAATGAAAATAAATACATATCTTGCAGGAACATTCATTCTAATGATTTATTTTAAAGGTTATCTGTACACTTTTATAAATATCAGTTAATGCTGTAAGATACGTTTTTAATTCCTTCTTTTGATTGTTAAGTTTCTCTCTCATACAACTCACACCGATTACTTCAGAAGAAACGTAGCACAATATTATACGGCTGGATTACATTGGGTTGTACATATAGCTACATAACGTATGTAGGTTATTTTACATTACCAATTAAAAATCACTTTTAATTATCAAGTTAAACTGAAATTACTAAGTTAGTTTTTAAATTAAAATAAAATATTTATATGAATAATTAAACTTAATTTGAAGAAATTATTAGCATATAGCAATATATGATATATATATATATATACACATATACAAAATGATTTATATATTAGCAAAATTCAAGAAAATTAATTTTCTTCTCAGTTGTTAAACTTTTCCAAAACTTTTACTGCATATTCCTGCTATAAACTTTATTTGGTTTTTAAAATTTTGAATTTTCATTTGTTTTTTCTTTGAACTTTTTGAGTGAAATTTCATATGAATGCTCAAAATACACATATGAAATGACACATGTATAACAATGGGCGTAGCTGTGTATGTCTGTAATGTCTAATTCCTGTTATTTTCTTATCAAGTTAAAGATATATTACCTTTATAAGAATTTACACAATTTCTAATATATATATATATATATATAATGAGCACACGCACGCACGTACATATTCATAGTTTGCAACAAGGGTCTTCTCTATTCTCCTTGCTACATTCTTTAAGACCTTTGCCCTTGGTGGCCCAAGACCGGCTTCATTAAACATCTTCATCTCTTCTTCTACATTGATATATCAATAGTTAATATTAATTAATTATTTATTAAATATTTATAAAAAATATTAAACTTACCAGTCATTAGAAAGGGGATTTTCCTACATGTTCTGTTGCACTGCACGGGATCTATGTTACCAATTGGAGGGGTTTCACACTCAGATATCCATTTGCTTCGTTTAAGTTCAAGTATTCTCACACACACGCGCGCACGCACGCACGCACACGCCCAAGAAATGCAATATTATGCGGCTGGATAACACAGATGATAAACAGACACACATCATAATAACAGTGTTGGGTTACATAACGTACGTAACGTTTATGTGGATACTGTACGTATACACTAAACATTATAGGTTCACTTTTAATTATTAAGTTAAATTCATACTTGTCAAGTTATTTATTATATTAAGTTTTGATTAGCAAATTTTGGACTGTTTGGAATAAAATATTCTAATTAATTTTAAACTTAATTATATGAACCTTAAAACTTAAAGCTACATAGTTACAGTATAATTACATTGTATAATAAATAATTATAAACTAAGATTTCTTTTAACTAATTCAGATTTGCAACGTAAACAAAATATTAAAGCAAACTTAATGTGATGATTCATACACGCATAGATATGCCAATCCAATGTATAGATACCATGTAAAATGATATATAAATATTTATTAAATACTATGTTATTTATTAAATAACATAGTACAATAATTAATATGTATATATATACGGTTGTATCATTGATATGTTAATTTGTACAAGTTTTAAGCCCAAGCCGAGCTGAACAAGTATTGTTCAGAAAAGACTCTCTCTCTCCTATATAATAATCGACAATAAATACTCATTCTATATTAATATTATACTTGTGTATACATTATTGATATATTCATTTTTATTATTTTATTATTAATTTTACATGTGTGTATACATATTGAGTATGCATATATATACAAATTCACATTCCATTGCTGGATTCAAAGAGAAAGCTAAACGCAGCAATATTCATTATTTATATAATACAAATACATAGTACTTATTATACAATATCTTCTACATATTATATATATATATTATATATATTATAATCTGATTATTCATATTGTAGCCAGGCCAGCTGAAGTTGGTTAAAAGTTATATATTGGCAATTCAGTGTGTGTACATGTTGACATCTATGACATATAATATAAAGATTCAATATGTTAATTAAGTGTAAAAATCACACATTTTTATCTTTTATTTATATATTTGTGCTCAAATAATTTTATTTTAATATTAAAAATGTTTCAATACTCAATTTATAAAATACAAGGTGCCACTACATATTTAAATATATATTTTTTAATATATCTTAAGATCATTCTTATTCATATTTAACATTTTATAATTTTTTCTTACATTAATATTAATGTTTTTAGGGATACTTAAAATTTAAATTTATATTTTCTTTTTTCATGTGAAAGTTTAAGCTAACAAAAAAAATATGTAATAACCTTTTCTCTCTTTTAAGTATATGATAATTTAACTATCTTTTTTTATATAATACTTTAATACATTTAAAGAGTTCTATAATTTGTATTTGATAACACATCAAATTTTTCTCTTTCTAAATTATTATGTGTGATAATATATGAAATTTCTTTTATGGCTCTTATTATGTTAAATTATTATATGTAAGTCATAACTTTTCTCTTAAATTACTTTTATATGTGATAATTTAACTCTTTCTCCATTTGTTTTCTTAAATTATTATTGTGTTATAACTTTTAAAAAATTTCAGAATAATAGTCACATAGAGTTTAAGATGAATAGAAATTGATGATATGTATTTAGGATCTAGGGCGATCGTTTAAATAATATTTAGGATGGCTTGTTAAATAAGATTTTGTGGTTGTTAATTAGGTAATTTATGATGATTATTAAATAAGATTTAAAATGTTATTGAATAAAATTAAAATAACCATTCAATAAAATTCAAAAATGTAACCATTTAATATGATTTAAAATGGCTATTATTTTATTGACAATTAAAACGACTGTTGAATAGAATTTAAGATGACCCTTGATGAAATATTTAAGATGGCAGTGTATGGCAAATACACATACCAACACACACACACATAATAAACTTATTATATAAGATTATTATAATGTTAAATTTGAATAAATCATCTTAATAATATACTAAGTTTACAATTTAAAATAATTTTTAATATGCTTATTATCTTATAAATTGAATACTGATTTTTTTTATTAAACTAAATTTAACATAAATTTAAATATACAAATTTAAAAATGTGTATTTTGCACTTACATGAATTAATTAATACATTAAATCTTCATATTATATGTCACACACATTTTCTCACACTTGTGAAGCTTAATTTATTTTAAATACATTAATTAATATGTTTATCTAATTAAACTCTTTTTAAATTATAAAATTAATAATAATTAAACTGATGATTAGGTGGCATGCCACGTTATCACCATCACTTAACACATATGTCCTATTGCATCACGTCGTGATACAGAAAGTAAAACTAGATAAACATATTTTGTATATATAAAGCATATTCACTAATGTAGCATTTTAATTAAAGCATTAAAGCCAAACTCAAAATCTGTCACTAACACTAATTTATATAATAATATATAAGTATATTTTAATTTTAGATTGTTTAAATAAAAATCTTCAATCTTTCACTGTGCTTTAATGTAGCATCTTTTAATTATGTAAACTCTTTATAAGCTCTTTGTATAATTTTATACGACTAAGAAAATCCATGGCTAAATATAAACTATTAAATATTTAAAACTCATAAATTAATAGTCATATATACTATTATATCTCCCAGGCCCAACATTACTTACAGTTTAGTTTATAGCTTAAAAATATGTATATTTAACTTTGTATTACTGGTGTTTTAGTAATGTCTATAATTGTAATTAATAACAAGTGAAACTATTTTAAATGGAACAAAAATATCCTTCTAAAACTATACTTCACATATATATTAAAAATATGTATTAATATAGTTAACTTTATATTACTGGTGTTTTAGTAATGTCTATAATTGTAGTTAATAACAAGTGAAGCTATTTTAAATGGGAACAAAAATATTCTTCTAAAACTATACTTCACATATATATTAAAAATATGTATAATAAGAAATGTATTAATATAGTTAACTTTGTAATGTCTATAATTGTAGTTAATAACAAGTGAAACTGTTCTAAATGGGAACAAAAATATTCTTCTAAAACTATACTTCAACTGGCCTAATTCATATTGGGGCCAAATTTCATATTAATTAGTTTAGTTAAACACATTGAAGTGGAAAATAAATATTTTGCCTCCTTGGAAATCAAACTCCAGGCCTCTAGTTTACAAGACTGGCGCTCTACCACTGAGCTTTAAAGGCTTACAACACTAAGTAATAATTACTACATTATACAATTTCATATATAGACGTTATAATTTAATATACAGACTAGTATACAAACGTGTAACTCAAGATGTAACAATACTATTGTGTGTGTGTCCATACATAAGAGGAGCATGTATGTGTTGTCCTTTTATATACTGTTAGGCACCACTACGTACAAATTAAAGACCCTCACAAAACCACCAACCTCCCTCGAGTTGTCTCTAGTCTCCACATGTTACTCTCAAAAAAGGCTTACCATCTTAGTGTCCCTTTAATTATTTTAGATTTAGGTATAGCTCTTTAGAATATTCTAACTTATACATTTCTAAGAATATTCTTTGATTCGTTATATGGGTCATAATAATCCCGATGTTGAACAACTTATAAAGCATGAGCCTGCAAATGCACTACTTAAGTTTAAGAATGATGGTGTAGTGAATGGGGAAGACGTGGAACTAGAATTGGAGATGAACAATCTGCTTCTAAGTTTAAGGCCCATTAAAGAGGTAACGCTATAAGGCCCATTAAAGAGGTAACGCTATAATTATATATATAGAATTATCTTAGATGAAAGGCGCCCATTAGCAAGTCTTGTCCTCAAGGGCAGTATAACTTACTCAATTGGTCCTGTATCATTAGCCTCGTACATCCACAAAAATCTACCCGGGACTCGTTCCTTGTGAGTACTCTCTTTAACTGGCTAACGTGAAACACTGGGTGCACCCTCACTCCTTTGGCAGCCGTAGTCGATATGCCACCTTACCGATACGCTCCAGAATCTCATAAGGACCTGAGTACCTGGGAGACAACTTATCATTGCGTCCCTTCCGTAAGGCCACAACTGTGTTCCGCCTTACATGTGTGGCAAATACCACTCGGAGATATACATAATCCCCCACCTGGAACTCTCGGAAGCTTCTGTGCTCATTAGCAAACTTGATAGCTCGGCTCTGAGCTGCTTGTAAGTTCTTCTTGCACAAACTCTGAATGTTTTCAAGTTCAACACTCAGATCTTTAGCTTCCTCATCCATGTTGCCTTGAGCCTTCTTACTTGCTAAACCGAGCTCAAAAGCTGTCTTGGGATGTCGTCCAAACATAGCATAGTATGGACTCATTCCAATGCCACTGTGCTGGCTGTTATTATAAGCAAACTCGAGTAATGGAATATACTTATCCCACCCTTGCACCTTAGCATATCTTCCAGAACTTGGTTCACCCTCTCTGTTTGCCCATCTGTTTCGGATGATCTCCACTACACAGCTTAAGCTTCACTTCTATGCACTTAGAAAAGCCTCTCCAAAAGCTAGAAGTGAACTTGGAGTCCCTATCACTTACAATATCATCTGGAAATCCGTGGATAGGAAATACATGTTGTAAATACATCGTAGCCAGCTCGGATGCATTCACATTCTTCCCCAAGGGAACTAACTTGACAAACTTTGTCAACCTGTCCACAATGACCCACACCTGTTCATTCTGCCTCTGTGTCCTTGGCAAATGGGTGACAAAGTCCATAGAGATACTGCCCCATCGCCTGTCTGGAATAGGCAATGGTACTAATAGCCCACCTGGTTTCTCCTGGGCACCTTTACTTGCTGACACTTGTCACAAGTCCTGCAGTACTCTATGATATCAGCTTTCATATTCCTCCAGTAGAACCTCCTCTTGATCAACTCATACGTTTTCCTCCCCCCAAAATGACCAGCCTCCGGGCGATCATGATGAAAATATAGTACCTGGTTGATCAAATGGTCCACACGAGGAAGGTACACACGGCCATTGTAGTACAAAACCCCATCCTGAAATGAGAATGGTGGCTCTAGCTGTCCTTTGAGCTCCTGCACCTCGGTCTTGTGCTTGAGCATGTTGAACTACTTGGCTAAACTCACTGACCGTCCTTGTTAATGCATTACATAAGCGTGTTTGGAATTCTCCCACTACTGTGGCTCTCCTAACGCGTGACAAAGCATCTGCCACCACGTTAGTCTTTCCTGCGCGATGCTCAATAGGAAATTCGCCAAACTCCATGAGCTTAACCATCCAGCGAGCTTGCCGAGAGTTTAACTCTTTCTGTGTGAACAGATACACCAAAGGCTTGTGATCTGTAAACACCTTGAAACTTGCACCATAAAGATAGTGCCTCCAAACTCGTAATGCATTAACAATAGCCAGTAGTTCTTGCTCATACGTTGAGTACCGTTGCTCTGCAGGATTCAAAGTACGACTCTCATAAGCAATAGGCCTTCCCTCTTGCATAAGTACAGCTCCAATGGCCACTCCACTTGCATCACACGATACCTCATAAGGCTTAGAGGGATCTGCAATACATAAAACTGGTGCACGTACCAAAGCTTGTTTCAAAGCTTGGAAACTGCTCTCCTCTGAAGCACTCCATGCAAAGGGAACGTCCTTCCTTAGCAACCTAGTTAACGGAGAAGCTTTCTTGGCATAATCCTTGACATACCGCCGGTAATAACCAGCCATGCCCAAGAAACTCCGTAACTCTTGTGCATTGCTAGGAACTGGCCATTGCTCCACCACTGCCACCTTCTGTGGATCAGTCTTCACTCCACTTGGCGTCACAATGTGACCCAAATACTCCACTTCGCACTGAGCAAATGCACATTTGCTCTTCTTTGCATAGAGCTTGTTCTCCTCAGCAATTGAAGAACTCTCCGCAAATGCTCCACATGCTCCTTCATATTCTTACTGTAAATAAGAATATCGTCGAGGAAGATCTCCACAAAGTCATGCAAGTAGTCACCAAACACCTCAGTCATCAACCGAGTGAATGTGGCTGGGGCATTTGTTAAGCCAAATGGCATAACAGTGAACTCAAAATGCCCGAAGCTAGTGTTGAAAGCAGTTTTGTAGATATCTGCCTCCTTCACAGCAATCTGATGATACCCGCTAGCAAGTCTATCTTGGTGAACACTCTGGCTCCACCGAGATGATCCATGATAGTATCCACACGTGGCATGGGCATCCTGTCCTTCACTGTTTGCTTGTTGAGAGCTCTGTAGTCTATGCACATCCTCATGGTGCCATCCTTCTTCCTGACAAGCAATACTGGTGCACCAAATGGAGACTTGCTCGGTTGTATGAAGCCATATTCCAATAGCTCCATCACTTGTCTCTTAACCTCTTGCTCCTCAGCATGGCTCAGTCGGAACGGCTTACGGTAAATGGCTTTCGTACCCTGTTCCAACACAATCTCATGCTCCACACCTCTTGCAGGTGGTAAGCCATGAGGTAGCTCAGGAGGGAAGACATCAGCAAATTCCTCAAGGACAACTTGCACAGCAGCTCGCCCAATGTGACATTAGAAGAATCTAACTCACGTATATACATCAGAAAGACTTGATCTTCTTTATTACGGAGATATTTCTTCAAAGACATAGTAGAAAGATACTTGTTTGGAGACTCAAGCCTTGTTCCAAACCAAGTGTCTTTCACTCCACTGTACTCAAGCTTCACTCGCTTGATGCTCCACTTGATCTCAGGATCCACACGCTCCAGCCAGCTCATCCCAAGGATGAGGTCCACACGCGCTAGCTCCGCAAGAAAGAAAGTCTCCACCAGCTGAGTTTTGCCAACCGTCAGCTGTAACTCCTCCACACAAGCATTCCAGCTCTGTGTGACAGTAGCTGAGCCCTCAATCTCGTATTGAGGCACAGTCTTCATGGGCAAGCTGCACTCCTGCACTAACTTTGCTGATACAAAGTTATCGCTACTTCCGCTATCCAAGAGGATTCGCACTGGACGTTCACCAAGTCGTCCCTCCACCACAATAGCACGTGTGTGTGGCTCCTCCCGTGCCATGCAGTTTACCTGTCGAGCAAGAACAGAAAAAATTTACCTCGTGGCTTAGAACTATCTCCCTTGTGTTCCTCTCCACGCTCCATCTCCTGAAGCTTCTTAGGTGTCTCCTTGTCCTTGTCACCATTGAACCCCTTGCCCTTGGGCTTGTTCCTCCTTACAATTGGCCTTCCAGTGTCCCACCTCTCCACACAGGTGGCAACGTTCACTATCAAACACCTTGACAATCTTCTTAGGCCGATTGTCGGTGCGATAAGAACTAGAAGCTACCAGCTTGGACTTCGGCCTAGCACGATGGCTATTCCCTCTATACTGGTGCTCACGAGGACTTGGAGAGGTGCTCCTACCACGCTTCTTGCCATGTCGCTCATTCTCCTTAAACACCTTATCCTCCTCATTTAGCAAGCGAGCATATTCGAACAGCTCCTCTAAAGTCTTGGACTGAATCACCGAGTTAAGATGTCTACGCAAGTTAGCACTTCGCAGCCCATCTACAAAATAATCCTTCTGCTGGTTGACAGACACGTCAGGTACACAAAGTAATTGACTCAATTTCTCAATGTAATCGTCCAAAGTGTCGCAATTCACGCCTTGCATGAGACACATCGAACCGAGGAGCATACTCCTTAAATAGCTCAGAGAACTCCTCCCAAGTTGCAATCATCTCCTGGTGAGCTAACTGGCGCTGATTTCGAATGCGTGTCCACCACCTCGCAGCTTTATCCTTCAAGGCTATGATACAGCTATCATAGCCTGCTCGGTAGTCACTCCCTGTGCAGTGAGCAAGTTTGCTATATCTCAAGCCAACTCATAGCCTCATCTGCGATTCTTTACCGGTAAAAGGTGGAACGCGAAGACGATCTAGCACCCTGCTCTTACCACTCATGGTTCCTTGAGCAAGTTGATCTTCAATAGTATCCAACCACTCACGAATCACCTCCAAGGAACCAGTCACGTACTCTTGAAATTGCTTGGAATCCTTCGCCATAGCGTATAGTTCGAGCATAATTTCCTGTTCTCCACTCCTCATTGGTGTTGTCTCTCCTTCCCACCTATCACTCATCTCGAACCTTACTCCGATACCAAATTGTTAGGCACCACTATGTACAAACTAGAGACCCTCACAAAACCATAACCTCCCCCGAGCTGTCTATAATCTCCACACGTTGCTCTCTAAAAAGGCTTCCATCTTAATGTGCCCTTAATTCTCTTAAATCTATTTTAGCTTATACCTTTTTAAGGAATATTCTTTGATTTGTATATGGGTCGAACATATACATACTACATACATACATACATATAGACATATGTATTATGATTGTATTGAATAACCAGTAGGTTAACACAGTAATAGCCTTGACCTAGTTTTTGCTAAATTCAAGTTGGTATGGTTAAAATGTATAAAATATATTTAATAAAACATACACATGCTGATGTAGTAAAGCTAAATTCAAGGTTGTATAATCAGCGTTTATATAGCATAATATGTTGATGTAAGTCAAGTGGCCATTTATTATTGATTTACTATTTTTATTTAGTTAATACATCATCAATTTTAAAATGGATAATCAAGTTGATAACAATGTGTAAAATAAAGATCGATCCTTTTAAACAACAAGTCAGCGCTGACTTGAAAATACCAATTCGAACTTGTGTTTATTTTTATTTAATAAACAGGATATGTTTATTTTGAGAATATAACAAAATCTTTTAAGGACAATATACTATATGTATAACTTTCTATATAGATGTCATATAATTGTTCATGTGCAACATATACAAATACATATATTTAATAATCAATCCTACATATGTATGTGTAATATGCGATCATAACCGACACACAATATAGAGTGAATATATACTTTTACAATATATTGATTCAAAATACATATTCCATTCTTATATTCACTCTGTTAATATACGATAATATGTGTAATGTAATATGAGTATGTTATATATATAAACAATATACTGTTTTGTTAACCAACTTGTTAACTTATACTACAACCATGAAATTTATATATATTAAACATAGTTCAAAAAAACCGTGGGAAGGATCTCAAACATTAAATTGTATTTGTACCTATATAATAATTTGCTTTTCGTATTAGTATCCCAATATAATCTTTTCAAAAAAATAAAATTATTTATAAATAGTACTAAACCCAAAAATTGTTTGCATTTCATAATTTTATATTTATATCAAACAATTTTTTAATTTTATGTTTTTTCAGATTCTTATATTTATAAACTAACCTATAACAAGAAAAATATCATTTTTCACTTATCTATTTATCTATTTCTATATATATGATAAATACAAACAGTTATGCACCAAATACACACATACATGTATGGTATGCATAATATGTTCGTGAATAATATAAGTTTAATTAAGAAAATTTTGTATGGAATCGTTCAATGAAATAATCCTTCCATATAATGAATCTTTTGTCAAGTTTTCAACTGTAGATCTTGTAGTTGATATAAAGTTCATATTAGAATATAATATAAATATAAACAATATATAGTTATAAATTTTCAGCTGTAATATCTCTTTCTTCAAAGTTTTCCAGGAATGCACATGCAAACTTAATAAAGCTAGAAACACGCACACATACACACACATGTATGTATGGTGTATGCGGTCTACACAGATGTGTAAGTTTACAGACAACAGAAGCTTAACACTAAGCAGAAGTCTTACAAGGAATGGAGTTGCGACACAAGTGCAACTCAAACATTAATGAAGGTAGAGAACTACACGCACATACATATATGTATGTGTGTGTGTATATAAATATAACCGGAACGAAAATGTAAAATGCAAAAAGTAAAACAGGTCTTTTTAATGACTACATATAACACACACACACACACACACACTTATATAAGTATAGATACCCTTCTATACATATAGGCATAAACACTATATAGTTGCATACAAACAAGTATAGATATATAATATATTCATTATATATACACACACCTATTAATGTAACGTTCTACTGTACGCTGTATGCGAGTGCGAACCCTGTAAAGAAAATTTCTCCATTTAACGCCAGGTCCTTAAGAGCACTTCGCATGTGTGTACATGTTGTATTAAGATAAATAATTGGAAGTATTTCAATTTGTAATCATTAAACTGGAATGGATAAATGTTTTCTTCTATAATACTTAGTACATAGATCCTTTCATAAATAAAATTAAAAAAATATTTCAATAAAGATACATACTGTTTACTTTCGTAAAAATCCTCACACAAGAAGTTATTTCAAGATATAAATATGAATTTACATTTTTTTTGATGATTGGTGCACAACTATAGTTTAACTAGCTCATTTAATAACAGAATGTGCAACTTATATATATATATATATGAAGCTTTAAACACACACAAGGTGGGTGCGTGCGTGCATGAGTGCGTATTTAATATGTATTTCAGCCACTTTAAAGCAGACTTCGCTCATATTCTATATATAGACGTCATAGTTATGTGTATATATACATAGACTATGTAAGTGATTGTTAAAATACATAAACCACATAAGTATAATATACATACATACATACATACATGTATATATATATAGTATTTTATGGAATCCCAGATGTATACAGATAATTCAAAGAGAGACTAGCTGGAATCTCATGTTACGTGTCATGGAGCCAAAGAACACAACCGTCCGATCCTGTTATACTTCTTCACGATTGGCATATTCGCATCTTGGAATGTCCCGTATATTCCTGAGATCAAGTTACATACAGTTGGAATCTTCAGCCGCTCACCTTATCCTTAAAAGTTTGCTTCATAGAAAATTAACATAATCGATTAAATCTTGAAGAGATTTAAAATCTAGAGTTCTGTCATTTCTTATGCTTATATAATAATAAAATTATGCACACATGTTTGTATATACGAAATAAATAAATAAATTTACCTGAGATAAATTGCAGTACTACATTTTAGTAAACCATAGCCTATATCATATTATTCTTCCTCTAATCAATTATGTAGATGTAGATCCAAGATGTAACGGTGAAATAAAAGTATGTGTATGCGACTGCATAATATGTATATGACGCATGCACATATGTATGAGTATGATATGACAGTTTGACCACACTTAATATTCTTTGAGTACACATAGATTTGTGCATATGTACGTATGTATTTTGTTTGTGCATACACTGTTACATAATAAGGTACAAATCAATATAAAACAACATACATACGTACATATGCACACGTATGCACATAGCATTTGTTTAATAAAATAAAACTGTCACTCTTTTGTAACTTATATATAATAACATATTATATATAATATATATATATAAAGTTGTGTATAATGATATATAGTCATATGTATATACATTTAGTATATAAATAAATAATTTAAAAATAAATGGATTCATGTATATAGTATTTTTTTTTATAATTATTATTTTACCTTTTATATATATTAAACTTTTTTGTTTTATAAGTTGTTCTTGCCAATGAGCCAGATATACCTTCAAATATAAAATGAATAACAAATGTTTTTGTAAGTTGTTATTGAATGTTGACATAGTGAAATTTTAAGTTATTTAATGAAATATTGTGTTTTCAAACCGCATATAATTTTGATGTACATATATATGAAAATGTGTTTGAAGCTAGGTATGTTACTAACACCTTATTATTTATTATTAAATATATATATGTATGCAATATTATTAATTTGGTATTAATTAACATAATATTTTATTATATTACAATAATGTTAAGAAGTAGAAACTTAAAAAAGTATGCATATAATTTATTTATGTTATATATATATATATTATATATATATATATATATATATATATATATACATTATTAATTTTAAATTATTAATAAGTACATTTCAAATTAGGGGTTTGATTTATTAAACGTGTTATAGGAATGGAAAAGTAGGATTTTGATGATAAATAATAATTTAAGAAGAAGCATGAAAAAATTCATTAAATTCATAAGAATTTCATGTTTAATATATATGTATGTGTTTAGAATTATGAGAACATAATTAAACTTTTTGCTTTAAAGTAAATAAAAAATCAATATTAAAAGTCACATGGGTAAGTGTATTATTTTATATGTTATTTCTGTTTAATTCAAAAATTATATCTTTTAAATTTTATAGTATTATAATTAATATTATTAATGCACAAAGTTATGTGTGATAAATGTGAAATTAAAGGTGCACAAAGGATTATAATTTGCATTATGTTAAAAGGGGTATGGAGTTCAATTAAGGGATAAATGTAATGGTGATAAATTTTTAACAATAAACACAAATGTTTTAATCTCTCTAATAACGATTGTAAATATGACATTTCTTTTAATACATTTAATTTAAAGCTCAACAAAATGATACTACTTTAAAATCATTAGTGATTTTTATTACATATATATGATTATACTATGAAATGAATAAGGTATAAATTATATATTTAATTATAAATTGATACATGACTAATGACTTTTTATTACATATATATATAATTATACTATGAAATGAATAAGCTATAAGTTATATATTTAATTATATATTGATACATGTGTATTTATATTAAATATTTGTATAGTTAATTACATTGATAGTGTTTAGCCAAATTTAGGAGATAAAAAAAGTTTACAATATTGAATTCTCTTTATGTGTGTGAAAAAAAAAATGTGTGTTTGTGTTTATGAGAGAAAAAGAAAGTTAATTATATTTATTTTATAATTATTAAATGATTTGTTACCATTGGTATTTAAAAGAATACTCACATTTTAATTTATTACATGTTTTAAAATGTTTAAAAATAAAGGGTGGTAGTTGGTGGTCTGTTCTTTGAGCTTTGGGTCAAACCTAAGCGTCTCTTGACAATTTCTACTCTCATAGTTTACCACGAGAGTCTTCTCTATTCTTCTTTAAAACCTTTGCCCTGGTTTCATTAAAAATCTTAATCTCTGGTTTATCAATAATTAATATTAATTGATTATTTATTAAATGTTTAATAGAAAATGTTAAAGTTACCAGTCATTAGAGGTTTGCAATTTCCCACATGTTCTGTTGCACGGGATCTATGTTACCAATTGGAGGGGTTTCACACTCAGATATCCATTTGCTTCGTGTAAGTTCAAGTATTGACCTGCTTGGTTTTATCAATGAACTTTAACGAAGTGACACTTTTGTGGAACTCGTGCAAAGTGTAGTCTCATGCTTGAATGAATCTGTCAAGTCCTCATTATAATATATAACTCTCTCTCTCTCTCTCTCTCTTCCACACACACACCACCATACCTGCCTTGAGATGCCAATGTAGTTGAGAACTTTATCCTCGTCAAAGACAGCGTGCACACTGGCCCTTGCATCTGCTTGTGTACAAACCGTAATCTTACCATCTTCAGTAAGATAAGGCATGAATTCAAAGGTCCTTTGAGGAGACGGTATCATTTGAAAATGTTAAGTCGCGTCCTTGTGTCTTCTTGTGCCTACTTTAAACATCGGACATTAGTTCATTGGATATACATCTGTGCGATATGTATATGCATCTCTCTCTCTCTCTCTCTGCACGTGCTTATGTTACATATAGATTGTACATAGCCAACTTAAATTACGTGTCACATAGTTTAGATGTGCATATTAATGTGATGACTTATGTGAATAAGTTAATTAAAATAATAATAATAATAATATGAAATAACAGATTAATATATACAAATAGTTATATGATATTACTATGTCCCTTACAAAGAATAACCTGTAAAGCTTGTCTCTTGATTCTTTCCCTGTTTCCTCTGCTGCAGCTGCCTTCTGCTTCCATGTGGGCTCTAGATAAAGAAAAATATATAAACACGTAAATTTCTGTGCATACATAAATACACGTGCGTGTGTGTGTGTAAGAAAAAGGCACTTGCCTTCTGTGAGCGAAGCGAAAACCAATGTGTCTAATCCTACATTTTGTAAAATTAAGAATATATAATTGAAAAGAAAACTAACATTCCTCGTCATCCCAAAACCCTCTGTTTAGCCCTAGTTACCCTTCCCCTTCGCCTTGCCCTTATTGACCTAAGGTTTAATAACCCTTTTAACCTGTCTTGCCCTTATTGACCTAAGGTTTAATAACCCTTTTAACCTGCCTTGCCCTTATTGACCTAAGGTTTAATAACCCTTTTAACCTGCCTTGCCCTTATTGACCTAAGGTTTAATTACCCTTTTAACCTGCCTTGCCCTTATTGACCTAAGGTTTAAATAAAAATCAAAGTCGTCGCCTGAGAGATTCGAACTCTCGCGGGGAAACCCCATGTACTTAGCAGGCACACGCCTTAACCACTCGGCCAAAGCGACAACACGTGATGAATTTTCCCATAGGTTTATAGAATAACAGTACTCCATTTTATTACCTTTTAAACTTAACGAAAGATTAATTTTAGCTGATTATGACTACCGAAGAACAAAACAATACAGAATAACAAATTAGTAGAAAGCTATTATATATATACAAACACAAAAGAATATATATACAGAGTTACCTTATTAATCAAACTTGAGGTTTTACGCACGCATATATATACATGCGTGTGTAGAAATTTTGTAAAGAAATTTTGTGTTATATATAAAGAAATCTTTATCGATAAATATTACAGAGTAAGAATACGGACGAATACACATTAGCAAAAACATCGTCCATAAAAATAGATTAAACAACTTAACCTCAAAAATAACCTCATATAAATAACTAGATTAACACTAATCAACCCAGATTACGGAGATGTACTTCCTGTGGAAGAAGCCTGTAATCAATGTCCAGCTCCTGAAACACATCCTTGAGATACATCAACAGGTGCGATCTTCGTATCCATTTCTCCCCCGCGTTCTGGTGGTTCATAGTGTGTTGCAACCATATTGCCATCCTTACCCTATTCATGTCTTCTATCTCCTTCATCACTATATCGTGCTTCGGGTACCAGTGGTCCAAGTGGCTGTACATACGCACGTCAGTCTTCTGTATGTGTACATACACTCCTCTCCCCCCCCCCTCCCTCTCTCCTCTCTCTCTCTCTATATATATATATATCATAAGCATTTATGTACATATCTACGCAGATTTTGTCTTGATGTGTTTGTTTGTTTTGTTTGTGTATATGTTCATGTATATATAAGTAAGCACATGCATCTGTAATGTGGACAGAGGAGAGACGTTAGGTAGAGTGACAGAAACTGTACGCATGGACACGTGTGTTTCAAAAATACTCTGACATAAAACATGCATAATCTCTCTCTCTCTCTCTCTCTCACACACACACACACACACACACGTACCTGTCAATGTACTTCTTGACCTTGGCCTTGAGGGACTCAATCTTCTCATTAGAAGTCGATAAATGTATAGTGAAGTCTATTGCATCACCCATATCCGGACTACGGTAGAAGTTACTTATGGGTTTAGTGGCTAAAACCGAGTTAGGATAATAAATCTTCTCATTATCATAACGAAGAAACACCGTGACAAAATATTCATCTCCTCCACAACCATCTGTATATAAAGTTAGTACTTTACACGCGCGCGCGCACACACACACACACACACATACACACACACACCTGGACTCCATCAACCACGCATCGGTCTCCCACGTCGAAGGGATGCATGACAAACAAGAAGATGATGGCCTCGAAAACAGTCTTGCAAGTGTTCCCGAACACAAACACCGCAAGAACAAGCTGAGACGAAAGCGCAACAAGGAGATGTGTGGTTGCAATCCCCAGTATTAGCAGCCATATTACGAGAATAATCACACCCACGATACAGTCTATGATCCTGTGCAGCTTGTTTACCGCCGTCTTTGTGTCGTTCAGTGAGAACGAGAGCGCCCTCTTCTCCCTAAACACGTTCGTCTGCATCAAAATGTAAGGAAACATCCCGGCTTGTATACATACGTACTTACCACCCAGTTAACAAGGGCTTGTTTAGTGATCCTCCCGTTCTCCATAGCACCGTCAAAGAGCGCAAATGCCTTCATAAACACTCCTCGTCTCCAATGAACCTCATTAAATCGATCAAAGTGAGGTAACAACACCCCGGCCTCGCTACATTCTTAAATATGTGCTTTGCGGTCGACTTCGCCTACAAGCATTACACATTGTATATAGACACACGCATGCACGCACGCACACATACACACCTGCCACTCAGTCTCCATTCCATTCTTGTTATCGTCCGAGCAATCTTCTTCTCCGTAGTTCTGGGCAAGAGTAGTGATCTTAGAAGACTTAGCGAGCCGAATGAGGCGCTTCATGTTCCAGGCAGACACATTCTTCTGGTTGAGCTTCTGTAGGTCCAAAATGCTGATGCCGGTCTCTCCGGACTTCTTGGGATTCTGAAGCATCTGACTCTTCCTGGGATCGTTCTCCCCGGACTTCCTGAGATTCTGCAACCCAGATTTCCTTCCCAGAGGGGAGGACTTCGTTGTCTGTGTCGTCTTCTCCACTTGCGGCACGAGCTGCACATTCTCGTCCAGCAGCGGCGGACCGGACAGAGCCTCCAGTATGTACTGATTGAAGAGAGACTCCTGAATCCGATCGAAATACGTGTTGACATGGAAGTTGAGAGCCAGAACCTTGACGAGGAGGATCTTGACAAGCCAAACGGAGGCAGCAACGAGCAAGCACACCAGTATCTTGGTAACACTCTGCAGTACCTTCCTCTCCTTCCGTATCGGTAGTGGGAGATTCGGATTGAACAGTAGCCTCCATGTCAACAGGATGATACCGAACCACAGGCACTTCTGAACTCCACGCTGGAGTCCATACACGAAATATACAAGCCGCTTCCTCAGTATGAAGTTCCTCTCAATGAAGAACACGGACAGCCGGATGATCCATTCCGACAGTAATCTCCCGCAGAGTACAACAAAACCCAGCACCGCCCACCTCCATAGCTCCAGTCCCAGGAGTCTCCTCCTCTCCAACGCGTGGATGGTACTGGTGCAAACCAACGTTGCAATGCTGAGTATCAGAAATCCCCATTCCAGAAGAACCCACCAGCTCCATCCCTCCCGATGAGCGAATTTCTCCTCGGGAAATGTCCAACTCCAGCGGATCCTCCTCGCTCTCTCTCAGATTACTGGTCTCCATCAACCTAGACTTACAGAGACTGGTAGCCGAGATGGGAGCTTCCTCGGGGAGGATTCCCGGCTCAGACTCGCTCTCCTGGAACGGAGTCCGGACGAAAGCTTCGCAGCCTGTCTGGGTGACTCCCAGAATGTGACATCGTCGACATCTGGATCGAGATGGAAATCCCCAGACTCTTTCTGCCGCTGCAAGAAAATTCTCGATCAGCCTTGTGGGTGGATCCGGATCGTCCTTCCCGAACATGTATGAATTGGCTCTGGGGATTTCATGGGATTCTTGAGAATCCCGTTCGTCTCCTTCATCTATAGTGAGTATTACCTTGTCCTGATCTGCTTGCTTTGTGTTCTGAATCATGGCGCCTACAAAGAAAGGAGATTTAGGGGATGCCTATATATACAATGTATGGATCAATGTGGGTACTTGCGAATTTTAGTAAGGAGGACTGTTTTATATATGCTCGTGCACCGAGTGAATGAATAACAGCACAAAAGACAAAAGATTGTGTTTGGACTATTTTTTATTTTACTAATTTATTAATTATTTAATAAATAAATAAAAAGTTTAAGAATGAATGAGCATCCGCAAAGTGGGTGTGTCAGGTGGCAAGCGGACATCATTTGAAAGTCATTTGCTTTTTGTTTTAACGAGGTCCAAGACACTCCAAGGAAAAATCCAATCCGATACAGCCGCGTATAGGGTTTACGTGTGCGATTCCGTTCTGACACGTGGATTGATGTGGACCAGGCTGAAGTGTTAGATGATGTGGCCAGTGGGTGGCTGATGACGAGGATATAGCAATGTTGATATGGCAAGCCAACGATGACAGGACACATGGACCTATATGTTAATAAAAATATACATTATAGTATTATATGAGTTGGGTGATGTACGCACAAACCGCTTGTGAACAAATATCAGATTCCTTGTCATGTGGAAACATTGAATTTTGCCTCTATTGGAAGTGTCTAGATTCACAAGCTTATATACTATTGTTTTCTATATAAATCCATATATATATTTTATGAATATATATGTATATGTATATATTTACATTCTTTAACTTTGTATGAATCTTTGGGACATACGTACTTTTGAGAATACACAAAGTACACGTTTTACTTGTTGGAGAGCAACCAGACATACCGTATCCACTGATGAATATGCGATGGAAATAATTGAAATTATTAAAAGATATCTCAAAACATTAACCTGCATTTGTAACAATATCTAACGATATTTCTAATATTGATATCCTAAAACGAAATTTTGCTAGAATTATTCTTTTATTAAAAATGAAACCGTTCGGATCAATCGTTATGATTTGAAAATATGTTTTTTTTAATACATGTTTATAATATGCATAAAACTAATATATCGCTCATTTAAATTCATTACTATTTAGACTTTTCTGTGATTAAAAATTTGATCCCCTAAATTATTTATCTCATAAAACATGTATATATATCTATCTATTTACACACACACACACACACACAGAGTATACATTTGTATGTAAATGACTGTATAGTATGCAATAAAACAGTATATGCCTATATACTGTTGTGTATACGGTTATTATACAATGTATATTAGATTAAGAACACAAGATTTGAAATAGAACAGAACACAAAGAAGAGCAGGAACTGCTTCCAGAGCTCCTATATATATAACACACTTAATTAATCATGTGTTTTAATATGTTTTATATATATTTATTTAGTTTCTAAATTGGTAATTTTATATACGATGATATTTGCTTTAAAATACATGTTGAAAAAAATAGCTTTTATATTTTATATATAGTTATTGCCATGTTATATACGTTAAGTTTTTCAAGATCTGGTAAACATGAACTGATTCAATACTTGCTTTTACGATGTACTAGTCATCCTTGCACATAGTTATGTATTTAGTTAGATTAAAATATCGCGTATATATGTTTTAAATTATGTTTTTTTTTTAAATTAATCTCAAAACGTTCAGTATTTCAAGATTTGGTATATCACATTACTATATGTTTTTTTAATTTTAAATTTGAACGAATAGCTAGATTTAACTGGTATATAGAACACAGTTTATGAATATATTTTATTTAAATTCTAGCATACTTTTATATATACGATGGTATTGCATGATTTAAAATACATGTCGTTGGGAAAAATAGCTTATATATTTTATATATAGTTAATTTTTAACGGTTTTATAAGATGGGGTAAATATGTCACCCTTGCACATAGTATTAAATAAATTTAAACATCACATTATTTCAAATTATGTTTTAAAAAAATAATTAAGTATTATTTTCTTAATTCTAATCAATTTAAATATATTTAAATGATTAACTAGACTGATGTGATTTTGTATACAAATTCAATTAAATGGTACCTTTTCATGATTCAGGCCTTATATTCTAATATTATTTAGGAGGGATTTAAGATACCAAGTGTCACGATGTTAGAGAAATCTAATGAATAAATTAGAAAACACTCCCAAATCCTTATTAAAATTAAAAAATTAAAATGTAAGACTCTTTTTAGTTAATGCATTTCTGAATTGACATATTTTTTAATTGAAATGCATTTGTGAACGTGTCAATCATATGATAATTAAAAAAAAGAAAAAAAAAATATAGGAAAAAGAAATTAAGGTAAATGTGATTTTTCTTTTTATTTCTTATACATGTTTTAACAAGGCCCAAAAACTTCATGCGCTATATTCTTCTAATTATACAGCAATTCATTGAGAATTATTAAATACAATGGTTTCATTGTAGCATCGATACATAATTAATACTGTTCTAGAGAGTGTAATTGTAGATTAATTTAGCATTTTTAAACTTACAATTCAAAGTATTATAATCATCAAACTCTTGTATAAGCCCGCTGTATAAAATTATATATAAATATTCTTTCACCACCATGATACAGTGCTCTCGTGTAAATCCATATTCAAGCATATCCACAGCAATTTTATTTGAGGGGCCCTCCATTATAAATTATAATTTTTAGAATAATCTTATATTTTTTATGGATAATGTTTGCACGCTTGAGAGCGCACACATTTTCTAATAAAAAAAACACTTATTTATTGTAATCAATTATATATATTATGTGAAAATATATATAAATATCTATATATATTTAATATATTATCATTTTGATGCTTTAATCTATAAAATTTATGTAAAAATTGAACTTTATGAGCATTGCGAGTATATTTGCATGTAATACATATGATGATTTACGATAACGATTTGGAATGAGATTTTTAGATAATTCAGAATGAGTTTAAATTCTTTCTCAAAGTAATAATACTTGGAAAATTGATTAAAGACGAAACTTACTGTTAATTAGTTATTAAGTTTATTGTTCATATAAACTATAACGGGTGTGTGATACGAGGTTTAAAAATGGTTGTAAGTGGTATATATAAAATGTCTATGCGTACAAAGGTTCAGCAATATAATGTTTTATTAATTGAGTAATGGTGCCGTGGTGTAGTTGGTAATCACGTCAGTCTAACACGCTGAAGGTCTCCAGTTCGAACCCGGACGGTACCAATTATGATATTATAAAAATAGTTCAAATAATTTATTTAATAATGTTAATATAATGTTATATTTGTAGTATGTAGTGCATGTTATATTCATCAAAAAATTTGAAATAATCTTTTAATATCATATTATATTTATATATACTTGACTCAAAAGACAAATTATTCTTAGTTCTATTCAATACGTGTATTTAGCTCTCTCTCTCTCTCTCTACACACACACACACACACACACATTTATGAGCATTACTGTAACTGCGCCAATTATGTTATATTTATAAAAAAAATTCAAATACTCTATTTCATATAATGTTATATTACACGGTGCCAAATATGTTAAATTTATAAAAAAGGTTCAAATAATCTATTTAATATTAATATAATGTTATAATTGTAGTATGTACTGCATGTTATTCATTAAAAAATTCGAAATAATCTTTTGAATATAATATTATATTTATATATGTTCTCTGTGTGTGTGTGTGTGTGTGTAGACACACACACACACACACATAGTTATAAGCATTTGTGTGTGTAACTTCTCGACCAAGGTTTAAAAATATGTGTACTATAAAGTTTTAAGTAGTTATTTAAATAAATATAGGCATAAATTTATATATTATGTTATTATATTATTCTTTCTCTCTGATAAAAGCATTCAGCTTTCCCGCAATCATAAGTTTTATTACACCAAAAATCTTGTGATATACATTATACTATAGGCTTTGACTGATATAGTTTTCAAAATATAATTAAACTGTTTTATTTTTGCATTATATATATAATATAAAGCATATTATACATTTTTAACTTCGATAAGCATCCGCCATGAGCATGTAAGTCGAGGGATTATTCCTTCCTTGAAGCAAGCTTTCCCACTGGAATATTCTCCCGCCTCCAACATCGAACGGTAACGGTGGCATGTGCGGTATGGATTAGCACAGCTGTCCATGCTACAGTGCTCTCTTCTCTTTTAAGCATATTCACAGCATCTTCCATCTGATTGGCCCACCCAAGCATATCCACCATATGCTCCACTTACCCCATATTTCCTAAAGTTATATTTATAATTTATTAATTATTATTAATTATACTTGTTCATTGCTTCAAGAAACCCCATGCCTTTCTCAACTAGCCCAGCATGACTGCATATAAATCTCCATCTTGCTCTCATAGAAAAGCTGGAATAAATTAATTCATTAATTGCATTTAATTATATTTAATAAGTCTTATTTAAATAAAAGAGTTAAATAAAATAATTACCTGGGAAACTTGTTTATAATCTCCACAGTGACTATACACAGTTAAAAGCGTATTCCACGTCACATTACATCGATAAGTAAGAAAACTAAACACGTGGCGTGATTCTCTAATTCTCCACATTTTGAATATATATTAATCATAGATGCAGAAATGGTTGTGTACATTTTTTTAATAAAAAAAACTTATTGTAATAAACTTATTGGGCAAATTTATTTATAATAGATAATAAAGAAATAAACATACTCCCTACCTATGGTACATATATATTAAATGGATATGTAAAAAAGAAATATAATAAATATCTATATATATTTAATATATTAATCATATTTATGCTTTAAGTTTTAAAATTTATATAAAAGTTAAATTTTATGAGCATTGCAAGTATATTTACGTGTTGACGGTGTTGTGCATGTGATTTACTGTAAGGAAATGGAATGAAATTTTTAAATAATTCATATGAATTTAAATTCTTTTTATCTCTAAATACTTAGAAAAATAATTAAATTCAAAATTTATTTTTAATTAATTATTAAGTTTTTACCAGTGACTAAGAATATAACGAAGGTCTCCAATTCGAACCTGGATGGTGCCTAACTTTTTGTTAAGTTGAAGCTTATGTTTATATTGAATAAAATTTACAGAATCTTTTCAATAAATACGTTATATTTATGAAAAGGTCAAATATTCTATTCAATAATAATATAATGTGTGTGTGTGTGTCTATATATATACATATATGCTGGTATGTGTACATTAATATCATTTAACTGTTGCAAAGGTTCAAATATTGAATCTTTCAAAGCTTATTTCAAAATTTTATAAATGCTTAATACACACGCACATGCATACGTATACAAACATATTTAACACAAATCCAAAAAATACCTCGTGCTTCTGATTAGCAACAGCCAGTGTTTGTTTACGACAGTGCCTCTCGAAAATTCACGTGGTATATTCTTATAATTATATAGCACAAAAAATAATCATTAGTCTGATGCATTCTCAAATTTTAAATAAAAAATATAATAGTTTCATTTTAGCATCGATACATATAAAAAGTGTAACTGTAAATTAGTTTTAACATTTTCAAACTTACAATTCTAAGTATTATAATCAAATTTTTTCCCTGTTCTAGACACTCAGTCTTTTTGTATTAAAAATAACTAACAAAGTTTTTTCGTTTCATATTTTATCCATAAAAGATTAATAATTTATGCATATTATTTTAATATTTTATATACATTTTTTCAACTATGGTGGTGTACTTTGAACTCTTGTATAAAACATGTGTAACATTATATATAAAGAGTGATGAGTTATGAAATATTCTCCCACCTTATATAGTTTTATAAATAAATTTTGCACACTTGAGAGCCTAAACATCTGAACTTGTTGTAGTAAATTTAATGGGCAAATTTATTTATTTTAGAAAATAAACATACTTCCTTTGTTACATTTATATTGAAAAATATATATAGATATCTATATGTAATTAGAATATTATCGTTTTTATAACAAAAATTGTGTAAAAATTAAATTTTATGAGCATTGTGAGTGTAGTACATGGATTTACGATAAGGATTTGGAATGAGTTCATAATAAGTTTAAATTGTTTTTATCTCTGATCATACTTGAAATTTGACTAAAGACGAAATCTATTCTTAATTAGTTATTAAGTTTATGATACAAGGTTTAAAACACCTTGCAATTATATTAAGGTTCAAATGTTGAATATTCGAGGTATCTTCTCAATATAATAATATAAAATTTAAGATTAAATAATGGTAGTTGGTTATCACGTTAGTTTAACACACTGACGGTCGCTAGTTCGAAATTCGATGGGGTGCTATATTAAATTTAAATAATCTATTTATACTATTAATGTAATGTTATATTGTATATGTATATGTATATATCCTATACTGGTCAAATTAAAATAAGTTCAAATAATCTATTTAATACTATTATATATATATATATATATATATATATATATATATATATATATATATATATATATATATATGTATATGTTGGTATGTGTACATTAATATAATTTGACCGTAGACTAAAGTCAAATGTTGAATCTACGAGGTCTTTTTTTGGATTATGTTAGATATGTTTGTATATGTATGCATGTGCGCGTGTATTAAGGCATTTATATTATAGACACAATTTTTAAATAATCTTTTAGATATAATATTATATTCCTAAATTTGTTTGAAATAATCAATATTTATTTATATATGTATTTTTGAGTTTTATACCATTATGTACGACTCAAAAGCCAAATTATCTTAGTTTTATTCAATACGTGTATTTAGCTATATATATGTGTGTGTATACACACACACACGTAACTTCTCGAATCTAACATGAATATTCTTGATATAAGTGTATTATAAAGTTGTAAATAGTTATTTAAATAAACCCAAGCATAAATTTATATATCATTCTCTCTTATGAAAGCATTCAGCTTTCACGCAATGTTTTCCTTGTGATATACATTATACTCTCTGAATGATATATATATATATAGTTTTTAAATATTTTATTTATATATATGCACATATATAGCATTTTTAACTTCGATAACATTCGCCATGAGCATGTAAGTTGAGGAATTATTCCTCCCTTGAAGCTTCTCAAGCTTATCAAAAGCAAGTTTTCCCACTGGAATATTCTCCCACCTCCAACATGCACTTAGCACAGCTGTCCATGCTACAGTGCTCTCCTCTAAACCCAGCCTTTTAAGCATATTCACAGCATCTTCCATCTGATTGGCCCTCCCCAGCATATCCACCATACAACTATAATGCTCCACTTCTGGTATTACCCCATATTTCCTATATAATTAATAAGGTTAAATTTATAATTTATTAATTATTATTAATTATATTTAACATACTTGTTCATTGCTTCAAGGAACCACATGCCTTTCTCGACTAGCCCAGCATGACTGCATGCATTAAGAACTGTTATAAATGTCACACTACTTACTTGTACTCCATCTTCTTGCATCTCATAGAAAAGCTGGAATAAATAAATAAATATTAAAGTTATTAAATTATCTTATTTAAATAAATAATTACCTGGAAAACTTGCTTATAATCTCCACAATGACTATACACATTTAAAAGCGTATTCCACGTCACATTATCTCGATCAGTAAGCGAATTAAACACGTGGCGTGATCTCTCTAACTCTCCACATTTTGAATATATTAATTAATCATAGATGTAGAAATAGCTATGTCGTACTCAAGCCCCTTTCTTAATACTTCATATTGTATTTGTTTAGATATCTCCAAGTCCAGTAAACTTAAACACGCTTTTAACACTGAGCCGTACGTAAGTGCATCAGGTTCGCAGCATATTCCTCTAATATATAATAAAATGTATATAATTAATGTTATCCACACACACACGCACGCACACACGCACACACGCACGTATGTTACCTGAACCCTCCGTTTTCATACGAGGAAACATCTCCAAAGCAAGTTCAGGTTCCCCGTTTTCTATTAACCCCAGAATAAGTGCATTCCACATAACTCTATCACGATTCTTTGTCCCGTTAAAAACTACCAAACCATCTTTCGCACTACCACACTTTAAGTAAATCTCAGTAAGCGGAGTCGTAACAAACTTATCAGATGTGAAACCAAACTTAACTGCATCTGAATGTAAAGCCATAATCCTTTCTAAACACTTAAGTCTGCCGTTAACTTTAACCTCCTTCGCAGTTAAACTTAAACATCCCTTAAATACTGCAGCAAAACTTAATGCATCAGCTGTACACGTTTCCCCACGCATCCTTACAAAGAGTTCAAGAGCCTCCTGTTCGTACCCGTTCTCTACGTGTCCATCTATGAGTGCAGTCCACGTGGTGATATCGGGATTCTTAATCCCACTAAACACTGCTAAACTGTCCCTTAAACTCCCATATTTCCCATACATATCCACAAAACAGCAGGCGACATATATATTACCGCAGAATCCCGACTTCTCACAGAGCGAGTGCAAAAACATACCTTTCTCTAAGCTGTGCAACTTAACTAACTGTCCCTTAACCACCTGTGCTTCCTCACTACCCGTTAACTTAACTAATGCCTTAAGCACTGCTACATATGTTCGAGCATTGGGTTCAAAACCGTTGGACTCCCCAAATAACTCCAGAACTCTCTCCATCTTCCCATGTTCCGTACAGGCCAGGAGGTACGCATTGTACACGGTATCTCGAAATGGCATATTCTCAAATACTCTAGTTGCACTGTGGAAGCTACCTAGTTTTGAGTACATGTTTATCGCCGCTGTGTCTACGTATACATCGTTGTGTATACCGTATGTCGACGCTTGCGAGTGCACAGCCATGCCTACACACATACATACATACAAATACAATATAGATAGATAGATAGAGAGAGAGAGAGAGAGAGACACACACACACACACACACATGTATGTATATGTCTCTCTCTCTCTCTCTCTCTCTCTCTCTCTCTCCTCTCTCTCTCTCTCTATCTTATCTATCTATCTATCTATCTATAAAATACCTGTTTCTAAAGCGGAGCAAGCCATCAATACACAAACTATGGTACGTGAGTTGGGAAGACAAGAGCCCTCGTTTAGCATGAGTTTATGTGTGTAAAACCATGTCCTGCTCGTGATTCTCCGAATATCCCAGCATCAAAAAATTCCAAGAGAGTGTTTCATGGTTCTTCATTGTTAAACACTTTCTTAGCCTCCTGTTGCATCTCATATATATAAAAAGAACTGTTATACTAATAATATCTATATATATTTATATATACATATGTAAATGTGTAATATACTCAAAACAAAAGAATTTACCATCATGTCCCCACATTTTGCGTACATATCAATAAGCCTATTTCCAAGTTCCATATCACTCTCCAATCCGTTTATTTCCTGGAGTACACACACATATATACGTACATGTATATATGGAACTTACATTAATTTTAGTGTGGATTTCCATTCCTTTACTGAGTGCAAGCTTCTTCACAAGCTTTCCATTTATTCTGTGGCCTGATTCCTTTTTGCAATACGAGTTATTGCTTTTAAAAACAGCAGAGTAAGTCCTTACATCTGGCTTACATACTAAAGTATGTTTAAAAGACAGTCCGAGTTCGAGCCCGAGGCCCTTCTCGGACTGTCCGAAGTCCGTATGTTGCATCTGAGAAAACAGTCCGAGAGCTAACTCGGACTGTCCGAGTTCGGTGCATGCCAATATTGCCTAAAACAAGCCCAAACATTAATAATCTCTCTCTCTCTCTCTCTCACACACACACACACACACACACACTACCGAGTTCCACAGGGCCAAGTCAGGTAGTTCTTGTGTTTTGAAAACTTCGAGAGCGTCGGAAAAACTTCCACATTTTGCATATGCTTTTATTAAACTACTTGCAATATAAATGTGTGTAGATGCTCCACTTTGGATTACTTCTTTGTGAATATTTCTTAAGTTTGTAAGACTCTTACACGTTCTCAGTTGATTGAGAAAATAAGAGCTGGAAATATAGTGTCTATACGTGTACACATATGTACACACATGCCTTACCTTGGGATTTCTTCACTGAATGTGTTATATGGGATTTCACAAAAGGGCTGTGTATTCTTCATTCTGAAAACTTGTATTGTGTGGAAAATTGCATTATACTTTGCTCTTCATTTCAATTTGATAGCTTTTCCCCTTATCCCCATTGCCTTTAGGGTTGTCAATTAATACATTAACATTAATTTATTACATTCAAACACGTATTAAGAACATTTGATGAGATTTTAAAAATACAAAAGAGATTAAATAAGAATTATTTTATGCGTTAGTATAGAAAATCTAATTGATATTTAATTTAATAATTTTAAATTAATACTGCTATAGTATCTATACATATCACATTAGGAGACCTTGTACTTATACAAAATTAAATTAGTATTGTTATTTATAATATAATATAGAAATATATATACACTATTACACGGGCACATTCATATTAATGCATGAATAACATTATGCTACAGAAACTATATGAACTTAAAAGTCAATCGTATCCAGTAACATTCAAAATTAAATGCTTATTTAGTTAAATAATTGCAGAAATGGTGCATAAATAATTACATATATATACAGACCCCTACACACACATAAATTTATGCATTAACAATTTATTTTTCGGATAGTGAGATTAAGGTATGTTTATATGTTCCATATGAAATACATATGACTACATAATGCTATAATCTATATTTATTTGCATATAATTAGCTACCCAGTTAACCTAATTATCTCAACTACATGAAAGAATTGTGTTTTAATGTATGTATGTAAGTATATGCCTTGTTTATGTGTACATGTTTGCTATACGGCTGTATCTTTTTATATAGTCATACGTACATGAATGTATATTCTATATATAGATATACAGATACAAATAGTTTATAATACAGACCCATATGTGTGTGTGTCTATATATATATATATATATATATAATATATATATATATATATATATATTAATATATATATATATATACATTTCTAGCATATCCTAAAAATATATTGTGCTAATTATTGGTATGCATGTGTAATATGCACAAACACCACACTATTTGTATGTAAATGTGTGAGATTGTTTCAGAATATACTGTACAATGTGTGAGATTGTGGCAGAATTTTTATTTATTTCATAATTACTAAATGATTTATTATTGTTTGTATTCGGAAAGATATCCATGTTGTTTTTTAAAGGTAAAGATAATATGTTAAAAAGATTCAAATTTAATATTATTTATATAATTATGAGTTTATTTTGGGTAGAAAAAATTTATTTTAATTACAAATGCACAAAAAGTTATCATTATCATTTCATTAAGTAAGAATGAAGGCCCTGTTTAAAAAATGTAAAATTTAATATTAAAGATAAATATGTTGTGGATCGTTTCAATAATTTAAAAACATATTAATATTTCTTAATGTGCAGAACTTAGTAAAGTATATATATACCAGAAAATATCGATTTGTTAAAATGACTCACAACATATTTATCTTTGATATTGAGTTATATATATTTTAAACATGTCGTTATTTTATTATAACCGTATGGTAATGATAATTGTTTATGTATGTGATTAAAATAACATTATTATTCTTATCATAATTGAATTGGAAAAGAAATTCAGAATCAAAGAGATAATATTAGATTAAAATATTTTTTAACAAGTCATCTTTAATTTTAAACAATCCCTAAACACAAAGAAATTAAAAAATGTAAATATTTTTTTAAATACGGATGGTAATAAATAATTCAATAATTATGAAATAATAGAGTTAACTTGCTCTGTCCCACACACACAAACACACATTTTCTCTTTTATACATATGAATACACATATAAAAAAAGTTTAATAAGAGAGATTTTTTTTGTCTCTTGAATTTTATTATGCATATATAATGTAGTTGATTATATAAATATTTAATATACATTCACATGTATTAATATATAATTAAATATATTTATAAATAATTTATGCTTTCTTCTTTTTATATAATTATATATATTAAAAGATATCATCGACTTTAAAATTGTATTTAAAAAAACACCTTGATATTGATTTAAACGAAGACGTGGATGCTGACATGGATGATAATGATTATGTACAAATTATAATTCCTTATTCACTTTTAATTTTATATTTATTCACACATTAACTTTGTGCATTAGTAAATATATAAATTACCAACATTTATAATATAAAAAATTCAAAAAATAAAATAATAATGCATAAATCAATATATTAATTCTTATGACTTTAATGTTAATTCTTCATTTACTTTAAAGTATTTCTAAGGAAAATATAATTATTTTTAAACTCTAAAATTAAACATATACACACATAATTATCAATGTGAGAAATAAAAACAAACATGAATTTTTTATGAATTTTATTTATATGCTTTTTCTTGAATTATTAAAGTGTCATATTCCTCAACTTTTTTATTCTTACAACATGTCCAAATAAATAAACTCTTATATGAAATGCACTTAACTTAAATTAAAAGTAATTTATATATAACACAAATAAATTATATTTCTATCTATTTTAGGTGTCCACTCATTAACATTATTATAATATAGCAAAATGTTATATTAGACAATAATCAATTAATAATGTTGCATTATCTATATATATTTAATACTAAATAATAAGGTTTATCAATTGTTAGTTACATATCTGACTTCAAACACATTATTTAAATTGCTTAACATTCATAAACACACAAGTTCATTTAAATAATTAAGAGTTTTATTGTGTTAATATTTAATAATAACTTACACAAAAATATTTTTTTATTCATTTCTTTTATCTGAAATTATCTTATAAGATATATTTGGCTTCAACAAGAACAACATATAAAACAAAGAATTTTAATATATATAAAAGGTAAAATAATGATTTTATTAAAAAAATAATGAATTTAAATGAAACACACACTTTCCATAAATATATATAAAAGAAATAATAAGAAAATGTAATAAATTTAAGCAAAACACAATAGATATAAAGTAATAAAGCTCCAATGCATTAATACATGTCAAAAGTGTTAAACATAAAAGGCACATAAAATTATTTTTATATTAATAAAGACACGTTGAATTATATATCATTTGAGTATATAAACCCAACAAATATAAACACAAACGTATATTGACCTCAATATAATTATATGTTGAAAGTATTAAAAAATATATAAAGTTTAAAAATTATGAAAGATAGGACTTTTAATATATATTTAATTCAATAAAATATATCATCATGTATTGAATTTAACATCAACATGACTATATATATATTTAAAAAATGGACCTCCAATATATATGTTATATCAATAAAAATATAAAATTATATATTGAGTTGAACATCATTATAATATATAAAATATAAAGAGAAAGAAGAAAAAAGAAAACCATAAATTTATAAAATGAAACTTCAATACATATTTTATATTCTTAAAATGATATAATTGTATATTGAGTTTAACATTATAATGAATTTATAATAAATAATACCATGATTATAAAAGGTATGAAATATTCGGACCTCCAAATTTATTAACATATAAAATTATATATCGAGTTAACATTATCTCATAAAACATGTGTTATATTAATAAATATATAAATATAAATAAAAAAGAAAAAATGATATGGAGTTTTAATATATTTTATATTTAATGATTACATATTGAGTTCAACATTATCATAAAAGAGAAACCAAAAAGAAATCCATAAAATTATGATATGGATCTTTAATATATATTTTATATTTATAAAAATTAAAGAATTATATATTGATTTTAGCATAGTCATAAATACATGTCAAAAGTATTAAACATGGTAAATTAAGAAAAAACAAAATTATGAAATGCAGATATAAAATTATATATTGAGTTTATTTAAAAATAACTTCTAATCTATATTTTATATGAATAAAAGTATAGCATTATTTGTTAAATTAACACCATTGTAAGTATATATACTACAAGTACATATAGAACTTCAATATATATTTCACATTCACAAAAGTTATATATGGAATTAAACATCTTTATAAATATATAAATTTATGATATGGATCTCCACTATATATTATTTATATATTTAAATCATATTAGAAAAATATTAAAAGTATATAAAATATGAAACGGACCTTCAATACATATTCTATAAAATTATATATTGTTTCACATTAGATATATGAAACTTTACCCGTAAAATATTTAGAATATGCTACTTAGGATTTAATCTTAGAATCAAATAGGGTATGTAAGGTAACTACGGTAAGTTACATAACATGTAATCTTAATTTATAGATCTTATTATAAGAATATGAAAAATCCATTATTTAAATATTTCACTATTTAGTAAATTCACTATTTATATATTTTAATATTTAATAAATTTGCCGTATCTTAACATATACATATGTAAAAGAAATATACACATATTTATTTAAATATAGATAATTAGAAGTTAAACTATTGTATGCAAAGAAAGACTATATATTATATACATGTAACGCTTTAATATTAATAAATTATAATAATGTAAATTATTATTATTATTAGCTAATTATAATTGTTAAAAGACTTATGAAGAGAATATTATATATATATATATATATATAGAGTACGAGTGTGAAACACCATGAATATATAGTAAACTATGTATGAAATTATGATAAGGACCTCCAATACTTAATATTTTGACATTTTTAACATATATTTACAATAATGTTGAGGTTAATGTATAATTTTATATATTCATGGATATAAAATATAAAGGTAAAAAATAAAAAATAAAAACTAGGATGTGAATCTCCGATATATATATTTTATATTTACAAAAATAAGATTATATATTGGTCTTAACATAATTATAAATACAATGTCAAAACCATCAAAGATATGAAAAAGTATAGAAAATATAGGAACTTATGAAAAACATGAAATGGACCTTTAATATGTATTTTATATCAATAAAGATATAAAATTATATATTGAGTTTAACATCATTATATATATTTAAAATACAAAACAAAAATACATATAAAATTATGAAATTGTGTATATGTACATACGTTTATATACACTCAAAGGAGTTCGTATTCAGGTTCTATAAATGTGATGTGCATCTATATAACATATAATATATATATATAGTGTATGTATATGTATTAATACAAGGTTATATGGGTGCTTGAATTCTTTAACAAGGAGAAACAATATATTCGAAAGGTTACGAATATGAATGATAAGAATATTATTGTAAGACCCTATTATGAATAAAATTAAGAGATAGTTATTATAATGGTATAATGTAATAGAAATAAATTGTATAAATAAGAATAAAGTGATATCTTGAATTTTAAGTTTTATTTTTATGTTGTACTGTTTTATTATATATTTTATTTTATTTTAATTATTATTTCTTTTATTTTTGTAACATAGCATTATTATTTTTAGTAGTATTTACAGCATACTAATATTTTATGTATATTATGCATTGTCGTGACTAATCTCTCTCTCTCTCTCTCTCTCTCTCTCTCTCTCTCTCTCTCTATATATATATATTATATATATGGATATGTATACATAGATGCATGTTTACTCATGTATATATTGTGTGTGCTTCTAGATGAACATGTATAAATATATTAATGTATAATTGTGTATACTTTCCTACTCACTGTAAACCCATTATACTTCATACCACACACACACACAACACATAGCACACGTACTCCTCACATATTTAAATTGTCAAATAAGATATTAAAATAAACTTTAAAATTCTCTCTTTTTTAATCATTTTTTTTTCACTTTTCTTTAATAAAAATTGCTTTAAACAAGAGAAATTATTAAACAATAATGTTTAAAAGCAAATAATTTTTCAGATTAGCATTAAATAAATTGGAAATTTTACTTAAACTTAATAAAAAAAGCAACATAAGTAAAATATTGTTTTACTTATCATCATTTTAATCTAATTAGAAGTTAATAAATATGTTTATAACGGTAAAATCCGGGCTGTCTAAATACGGTAAAATCAACGGCTGTTGTTTGTCCAGATCAGATGGGATACCTTTTGAAATAAAAAATGAGGGAGATTGTATTAGGGTTGTGGTTGTGGAGGGAGATTGTATTAGGGTTGTGGTTGATTCTCGCAATGCAGGTAAATAAATGGATTAATTTTATAATTTAATCAATTTTAATAGGAAATAATGTTTTATGTTATTTTATTTTCAAACAGTAAAATTCACAATATATATATCGGACACAATGGGCGCTGTCAAAGAAGCTCCCTCCGATCCGGTAAACTGTTATATATTTATACATATAGATCTATGTATATAAGTATATGCATCCATACACACACGCACGCACACACATCTGTCAGCTGACTTGAGTACAGGGAAAGGATTTAATTGGCTCTGTTAAACCCACTGCCAAAACCAAGAAGAAGGTATTTTTATCAGTTATTGATATATAAGTATTATATTATTATATTCTTAATATTATTTATATATATTATTTCATATATATGCTGTCTTAAATATTGTTATGTTGAAATTGCAGGCACCACCAAAACCAAGTATTTTTAAACACATGAAGGAGGACACAGATACTGTGGTCATTACGGCCAATGATATCAATCGCATCAAGGTAACTTTATATATATACAGTATGTGTATGTTTGTGCGTATGCGTGTATATATGTAAAGACTCTCATATATATATATATATATATATATATATATATATATAATATATATATAATATGTAACGCGTATATAAGTAGGTTATTTACTATTAGTTATGTACCAGGTGAATTCCGTCATATTGACACCAGCGATGAGGGCCCAAATGGAGAAGGAAAAAAAATTTGAGAGAGCGAATGCGTAACTCTGCTATTGCTAACCAACGCAAGGAAATGATGCTCAAGGTATTATTATTATATATAAATACTCACATAAATACATGTGTGTATGCATATGTATAATAGTATGCAATATCATGTTTAACTACAGATGGAAGAGGAAAGGAAGAAAAAGTCTGGGAATATTCCAGAGAGTGAGAAGATAAAGAAGGAATTGGATGCTATGTATGGCTCTTAGTTCTTCAACTTAAGGCATGGAATTACAGGTTTAAATCAATTTATATATTATAACACACATGCATATGTATATATGCCTTTGTGTGTAAGCATATACATACACACATATATGTGCGTGTGTAACTATATAATATACACCGCCTGTTATCCAGGACACTCCAAAAGCTGCACATTTAATGGAGGAACAGCTAGACGATGTCAAGCGTATGAATTCCATGATGCTGTATGCTAGATGCGTAACTAAACGCGATGACCAAAAGAAAGAAAAGGTATATCTGTATGTGTGCGTGCGTAGGTGCGTGTACTTAACAACTTAGTTTATATACTCTATACTATATACTTAAAGCTACTTATGTTTTTTATGCAGATAGAAAAAATTAAAGAGCTTAAGCAATATAATCAAGAGTGTCATGAAGAAATGATGAGTACAATAATAAGAGATCAAAAAAGACACGATGACCACGAGGCCTGGAAACACAGTCAACGTATGGAGGGTGCTGCAGTTATAAGAAACCAGATACATGTAGGTATATGCATACGTACATACACACACATACATATGCACACACATACACAATTAATGAATATATTTTGTAACCTTAAATTTATAGTTTAAAACTTCTTTGTACATTATGTAGGAAAGGGAAGTACAAAGGAAGATCGATGAGGAACTAAAAGCATTGGAAGGATTAAGAATAAGAAGGCAGGCTGAGAAGGACAAACAGGTAATTAAATATCATTGCGTTATATAAGTGAAGTTAATTTTTTTCTACACAGACACATACACACACATATACACGTGTATATATGTGTAAAATGCATTTGTTTGTGTTTCAACTAGGAAGAGGAGAGAATAGCAAAAGAGAAGCATGAAGAAGGGCAAAGATTATACAGGGACCTTCTAAGGGCAAATGCCCAAAATTTAGAACATAGAAAGGCACTTACAGAGTTGGAGAGAGAAGAAGATATGAAAATACAACTATATAACTTCAAGAAGGCTCAAGCTGAGCAGGTATCAGATGCATACGTGTGTACATCCACACATAATAGTTATGCATATATAGCTACGTGTAACTATGTGTGACCGTACCTGCTTAACAGGAACGTGCTGAAGAAGCAGAAAGGATTAGAAAGCAAAAGGAGCTTGAGACTGCACGGTTAAGAAGCATGCAGGTATTCTCTCTCTCTCTCTCTCTCACACACACACACGGTGATATGTATATGTATGTATATTTATACTGTACATACGCTTTGCAGGAGAAAGCAGCAGATCAACAAGCAGCACTGGACGAGTTACGAGCTCAGAGAGTACAGGAGGCAGTGGAGAGAGAATGGAGAGAAAAGGAGAAAGCAGCTGCAGAGAGGTTAAAGAAAATGAATGAAGAATTAGCAGAAGCAAGAGAGCAACAAAAGATGTTTAAGATTAAACAGCTTGCTGAGCAGGTAAACTCCGTATACGTGGATACAATACACATGCATGGATTTGTACAAGTAGTGTGCATACATATATGCATATGCACACGCACACACACACACATATATATATATATTACATACACTTATGTGTAGTAACAATATATATGTAAACAGGCTAAACAGGAGAGGATTGAGTTCTTTAAGATAATTAAGGAGCAGCAGGAGGCTCTGGTTAAGGCTAAACAGATGGCTGCTGAACACCATGAAAGAAACATTAAACACCGGGATGAGATCCTCGGCCAGATTTCCAAGAACAAGGAGGTGATGGACACTCACACACACACACACACACAGACACACTAATATACGCGTACACAGTACTCACACACGTACACATATGTATGTATGTGCAGGTGAGGCTGAGAGCAATAAAGGAGAAGTTTGAAGAAGGTGCAAGGCAAAGGCTGAAATTACTTGCAGAGTTTGAGAGGTTAAGACAGATTAAAGACAGGAAGCTTGAGGAGCTCCAAGCTGAAGGTGTCCCTGATAAGTACCGTGCTGAGTTGGCACGCAAGAAAGTGGTCATTAATTAACTATGTTAATATACCTTATTTAAAAGTATTATGTATATTAATATATGTATATTTAAACATTAAAGATCACACACATATAGAAAGTATAATCTTCTAACACTTTTAGATTGATTGACTTGGTGTATTTAAGAATGAATACATACATAAACCCATGATATGGCTAAGTAAAATATAGAAGTTTAGATAGCACAGGACATTTTAGTCCGGGATGTACATGAAACAAGTTAGGAGGAAAAAAAGAACAGAGTATTATACCTAGTCACAGTCGATGCCCATACCGTACAGGACACCGGAATACTTCTCCGTACTACCGTTAAACACCTTAACAAGCTTATGGAACGTGTTTAGGGTGAGCAGACTGTCTGAACCCGCCTGATGGCACTGTCCCACCCTTTTCACGTCCAGCATATCGGCTAACCTGTTACAAACACACATTAATTACCTATACACATCTATGTGTGTAGTTATATAAACTTGTTCAAATTAATTTAACTTTGTGTTTACTTATACACAGACATATAGACAACATATATCATAAGTATCTGTGTACGCAATTATATATTTCATATACCTCTCTCTCTATGCAGCATATAGTATATCTAGTCTATATGTGTACGCACTTATATAGTTTATATACTCTGAAAACCGTAACTACAATTGTGTGCATGTAAGTATACAAGGTTTTATATCTATACACGTGTATGGGTTGCACAGGAATATGTGTACATACATAAAGCGTCTATGGTGTTGTACGACAACTGTAGAATATAATATGTTACATCTAAAACGTCAATCATATATGATATTCGATTAATCTAAACACGAGTAAACTTGTTTATCATAAGAGCTATCGACATAAACATATCGTAATAAGTTATATACTACTCGCATGTATAGAAGTGTGTATATACTTCATAAAACGTCTGTGCGTGTACTCAGATACAACATAGTCTATACGTGTACACGTTTATAGTTTATGTACAAGCGTGTGTGTGTACGTATACAACGTATATACATAGACATCACGCGCAACTATGTGCATGTTATACTACACGCATGTATAGAGGACTTCACAAAACGTCTCTTTCTGAGACACACACACACAACATATATATATCCGTATGCTCCTTTGTATATTATATACATGTACATATATACCTCTAATGCGTCCAGATGTACATATATATGCATAGCGATGTATCCCGAATATATTTAATACCTGTCGAGGCCACCATGAAGGTTTTCACAGAACTTGATGAGATATTTCATGTCGTAGAATCTGGGGAAGTATATTTTCAACAAGCTGAAGAATTCAGGCTCCGTGGGAGGCAGTTTCTGGCATGTGATCATCTTCACAAGGTACCTATATAACCTTGTATTAGTACATATTACACTATATATAGTTCGAAATATATGATAGAACGCTACACAGAGATATATATGAGTATAGCACATACATACATACACGCATACATAACAGTTACATATACACATGCATACATACCAAAGTCATAGCAACTGTGGAAGGTGATCCAGTGAACGTTCTCGTTAAGAATGACCCCCGAACTCATGAGCAGCTCACCGAACCTGTGACTGTCTATTCCGTATTCCTGAAACCTTTGGAAATCGATTCCCGAATCCTTCAGAAGCTCGATGGAGTCTGCCGCGTATACATCCTCCCGGAGATTGAATTCCTTGAAGTTAAACTGCCTATACACACATACATAACTGTGTATGAATATGTCATATGCTCCATTATACATGTGTGTGTGTGTGTAAATAGTGGAGCATTGCATATACGCTTTGAGCTGCCTATTCACACATTTTATACGTGTAGATATGTGTACATGTACAGACATACACGTACATGCAAATATTAGCATTCCATTTGAATACATCTGAACAGCTGCTATCCACACAGTTAAAGATGTCATTATATGTATAAATGTAGTATATGAGGTTAAACCCCTCGCAGTTAAGCTGCCCTAGTATCTACAAACATATAGTTCAATATGCGTATGACCTATAAACTCACCAGATGCAGTACTCCTGTTCTTCCCCACATCGCGGGAGATTTCCGTGCTCGTCCGAGAAGGCAAGACCTAATATATTAGATAATCAGATAAACCAGCATATAATGTATATACACGCGTGTATATACATACATTCATATATTGTTTACCTAACTGTATGAGGTTGAGCAAGTCGACGTTCGCCTTGAGTGTTCTATAGTTGTACTCTGCAGCATTCTTGAATAACCCCACAGGACGAACTACAATTCCAGGGAACTCCGTATCCATTGCCACATTTGAGTAATCGTCGATAATCTCCCGAATGTAATTGAACTCTTCGTCGAGGTTATCTGCCCACACATCCCGGATTCGTACGTTCTTCGACATGGGTTTAACGACGGAAAAATACCCCACTTCTGCACGGATTTGAGCAGATTTTGATGAACGCACCTGGATTTTGAATATGTGGAGTCGGGAGAAAGCCGAAGTTGCGGATTTCGACGGATTTTTGAATGAGAATACCTGATTTTTGCCCGGATTGCGCGACTGCGACACGGATTTGAGCGATTTCTGGACAGATTCCGGCTCGAAGTACGCGATTTCTACACGATTTCGATGAACTCAGAACGGCCGACGCGACTTGTTGTATAGAATCGAATGCCGATTGTTTAATGCGGAAATGCAGGAGCGAGCGCGAAAGATGCAGGAAACGGGGGCGCAACAAAGCCCCCTCCACAAGAATGAACGATGAAAGCCTAGCCCTAATCGACCGCCGGTATATTCATTGAACATTGTTTGGAATATTCGGACACATCTGAGAGAGCACATTCTGGAATATTCGGCTGAGAATTTAGGGCTTTTGGGCAGGGGTTTAGCGGTGATGTTGGGAGCGGCTTCCTGCAGCAGCCACATTGCAAATACGTATTTCGGTATTTCTACGCCCCGTATTGTTGCAGCAGATCGTAGAAGAAGTATGTGTCTGTATATAATCACATACATTTTACATCTCTTCTGTTATATGTGTATAATCACTTACATTTTTTCATTTATATGTAATACATACATATATACACATATACAAATCTACACACACGTATATAAATATTAAATGCATTTGGTGTGTCTTAGGACCTCCAAAATGCAGCCAGACAACTACAGCTCCTCAGAAAGATGCAAGAAAGGGCACTTATCTACCCCCACAAGTGAAAGTCGAGGAATATCTGAACATTGCAGACAATGTGACTCAGGTGTGTGTGGGTGTGTGTGTGTGTGTTATAGATAGATAGGGGGAGGGAGGTTAGTATTAATGAATTATATCTTATATTATATATCCATTGTATGTAAGATTGGACTTAACACATATAGATATGTATTGACTACACATATGTAACTCATACATATTCTATGTATACGTTTGCATATATGTAGGTATAAACATGAATATTATTGTCCAAATTCGGCACATTATTATGTATAACACCACACGTATATAGAGTATATGCTTGTGGGTGCGTGTATGTTGTTAATCTTTTTATTTTGTTATTAGTTGGTGGGTAAAACGCCCATGGTTTATTTAAACAAAGTTGTAAAAGGATGCGTTGCTAATGTTGTTGCAAAGCTGGAAATGATGGAGCCATGTTGTAGTATCAAAGACAGGTATAGTTACTTATATATTATCATATATACTCCGTTTATTTATTATTATAACTATACATTTTATTATAGTATAATCATACATATTTATATTATTAAACTAATTATTTCCATAAGCAATCATATCATTGCTGATAATGATTCTATTTCTTGTGCAGGATAGCTTACAGTATGATAGCAGATGCGGAAGAGAAACAGTTAATAACTCCTGGAAAGGTATAGCACACACACATACAACCATCTAAGACATTATACAATGGTATTTATACAGACTGTACTGGTGGAGGCAACTAGTGGGAACACAGGGATAGGATTGGCTTTTATTAGTGCAAGCAAAGGATACAAGTTGAAGCTCACAATACCTGCCTCACTAAGTAACAGCGAGCGTACTATTCTACTCCGTGCCTTTGGAGCCGAAGTCATCCTCACAGATGCCAGCAAAGGTATACATATGTGTGTGAGTGGTTGTATGTGTGCTCGTGTGAGTGTCTGTTGTGCTGTATTGATTATGTCTATATACATGTACACATGATTGATATTGTGTATTTGTATATTATTAATGCAGGAATGAGGGGAGCTCTTCAGAAAGCTCAAGAAATCGCAAGTAAAACACCGAATGCCTACATGCTTAAACAATTCGAGAATCCTGCAAATACAAGGGTACTTGTGTGGATATAGTAAACCGTGTGTGTGCGTGTGCGTGTGTATAGATGTGTGTATGTTATATGTATGATTCACACTATATATGAATACGCACGATAGACACACAGTTTACTGTACCTGTTTAATTTGAGGTTGTAATTTTTGGAACCACATATTTATATTGGGTAGCATAAAGATGAGTTGTTTTTAGTAAAATTTAAAACTAGGAGGGTTTTTTCGTAAGGTTTTCAGTAGTTTCCTCTTGTGATTATATGTTAATGATAGGTGCATTTTGAAACTACTGGACCTGAAATATGGGAAGATACATGTGGCAAAGTGGACATACTTGTATCATCTATAGGTACCGGCGGCACAATTACGGGCATTGGCAAGTATCTTAAAAGTCAAAACCCTAATATTAAGGTATGTGAATGTGTATGTCTGCGCGCGCGTGTGTGTGCATGTTTTGTTTCACCGGTTCTTACAATCTTTAAGTATACTTAATATGTAATATTAAAGTTTTATATATTATATTTAACTTTTGAGTATTAATGTGTAGATTCAATTTTTAGATATGCGGAGTTGAACCAGCTGAGAGCTCTGTACTATCTGATAAATCAGGTATAATATGGTGCATTATGTATATGTGTATGTATATCTATTATATGTATAAGTGTAAACTTATTATTTTTGCTGAACTATTGATGCAGGCATATACGCACCTGGACTTTTGGAAGTTGGCCTTTTAGATGAAGTGCTAGAAGTAAGCTTTCCATATTATATACAAACATATATTGTAGATTTATGTTTAACAAATTAAGTTACTACATTACAAATTAATAATCATTTTACCAGGTTACAACTGATGAAGCCACTCAAATGGCCAGGCAACTTGCTCTAGAGGAAGGACTACTGGTATAACGCGCACGCACACACACACACACAATTAAATGCTCTCTTTCTCTCTCTCTCTCTCTCTAAACACACACGTCTTCATGTCTTCAGGTTGGTATTTCTTCTGGAGCTGCAACGGTAGCTGCTCTCAGGGTATCAAGACGTTCAGAAAATGCTAACAAGCTCGTCTGTGTAAGATTATCAGTTTTATATTATAAATGTATATTTTATATAGTATATATTTTGTATTGGTTTATTATATTTTTCAATATAATATTTATATTGCAGGTAGTAATTCCTAGCTTTGGGGAGAGATATCTCTCCACAGTTCTATTCAAATCTTTAAAAGAGGAAGCTGAGAAGATGCAAGTCGATAAGTGAAACTGCAATTTTAATTTTTTTTATATCTAGTAAGTTTGATTAGATATCCCCGTTAAATATTACAGGGATATTCGCTGGTTCTATTAGGATATTCCAATTTTTGTAGCAGTATATTGTTTGATCAATATTCAAATCACAGATAGTTCATTATCTAATATCTATATTGTATTGATGTTGCATTAAAACCTGTGTAAATTAATACTTTAGGAATTAATTTAGGCAGATCATATTATATGTACATTTTTTAAAAAATTAATTAGTACTAATTAATTTATGCTATACTTTAATATAATTGATAAAATATTTATATTGAGTATATTTTATACTCAGTTTCTATGTCAGAGATATTTGCTGATCCTAATGATTAATTGTATATATATTATATATATCCTTATTTACAATCTTTATTAACTACTTAATTATTATATTTCACTCTAAACATTATAATTAACTTTTGTCGTATTGTAATAAATTGCAGGAACATGCAGAGTTCTGTGGCCGAGTATTTTGTACACAGGCAAGTATTGTTTTATACATATACATATATATGTACGTATATATATACGCATTATATATATGTATATGTGTATTTTATTTTATGCATAACGTGGAAAGTTTGTCGTCTCACAAAGAATCAAAATATATCCCACAAGCCACAGAGCAGACAGAACATATATTTATTTATGACGTATCATATATATATTTACGTGGAACGCTTCCAACCACGTATGTTGGAGATATTCTTGTATAGTATATAAGATTTCTTTATTAATACACACACACACACACACACACACATTCAGTAAACACACGTATATATTAAACTTTACTATATATATTTACTTGGTGGTGCGTTTTTCTGAATTTACGAGATTTTCTGCATCACGGACCACAAGATAACCGGAGCAAGGTTGCCTTGATCCACGATGTGTATGTGTGTGTACGTATACACATACAGGTGTAACATGGAGATTGAAAGGTATGGTGTTTATCTACAAGGTCTTATACGTATGTATGTATGTATATATATATATATATATATAATCGTTAAAATATATGCATATAACGTAGATTCAAAAGAAGCTGTCTGTGTTTTACGTAACAGTTTATATATTTATTTAATAATTTCCTTTAAGTTTTTTAATAATATAAAACTACTATAGTATGAGGGGCATTTCTTATTAAGTTTCCCCCCAGGTGGTGAAACTTACTATTTATATATATAAAATTTGAAAAAAATAAAAAAACACTACATTTGCATGTGGCTGGTAACTGTAAGCATCTGGAATGTGTGTGCATATGTGTATGGAAGAGTGTAAAGGACAAATAAGAACAATGCTTCTGTAGTCAGTAGATATTAGAAATACATTCTATACAGATATGCATTTCTTACTGTGTCTTCACTCTTCACTAAACATGAGGTTTCCTAGTATGTACACACTAAACACGCGATTAGTACACATATTAAGGTGTGTATGCTTCACGTCTCTTTGGAAGCATTCATTTGGAAGGTTTGTAAAGGTGAGTGAGGATTGCATTGAATTCAGTGCGTTTGCTACACACACACACATTATCTACCTGAACTCTCCGGCATGGGCATTTTTTGTTTGACATAGACCTGTGGTCCTCTCAACGCTGACAGTCTGTGTGTGTGTTTCTACAGGGAGGAACAGTTTCAAAGCATTTCTTTACGAGTTCTGAGAGATGGGTTCTGTAGAGACTTCAATTGGGTCTGGTGGGTGCTGCTCAGAATAGCGAGACTTCAATATGGGTCTGTGCATATCCAAGAGAGACATATTGATGGAGAGACCGAGGTCCGACAGTCCCTCGGCGTCGATGGACTCCTCGACTGTCACTACCGTCACGGAGAAGTGCTTGTTGAAGAACAGCAGCATCGGGAGCAGCTTTATGAGATCCTCCAGTGCATCAAACGCTGCAGAGTGCGGTTCCAGCACTGGGTGGAGACTCCGGACGCAGCCGGACGAGCTTCTGGAGGGAAGGACGTCGGGTTTCTCATATCTTTCGAGTCCGACCATGGAGGGCATCGATCTGGATTCTACTGCCAAGAGCACAGCGTTCAGCTCCAGGCTGCTGGAGATTGACGAGGAGCATGTGTTTGGGGGAAGCAGGAGAGCCACAGCGGGGATCAAACCGGTAAAGAATGGAGGTAACAAGGATTTGGATGTGTTCGGAGCCGAACACTACTTCGGAACACTGAAGAACAAGGAGCTTCCAGTTTTCTCGGGGTGTGAATCTGAGCCGGACAATGTAGAACCGGTGAGGAGCGCGAGGTGGGGATTCTTCATGGAGTCATTCGGGACTGATGAAATGGAGGAGAGGCACAACAAGTTCATGGCAGTTCCGAGAGCTACTGCAGCGGTTTGGGGGCAGCAGATGCCAGTGAAGCTCGCTAGCAGGAGTGTGGGGAGCTACTCGGACTCCGACATGGAGAGCTCCAGGGGATGGAATTCAAATTCAAATTCAAATTTCGGTTTGAATTCGAATTTGAAATATGCTACAGCATCATCACCCGCTTCCTCGTTTTCTTCCTCCATGGTGTATACAGAAGACGATGGTCCTCGTTTTCACAACAGGATTAAGACAAGCTTACACCGTCACAGAAAGGCTGGCACCACCGATGAGGAGGAGGACGACAGTGACACCAGTGATGATCTTTTCGAGATTGGGAACCTCGGGACTACTACATTGTCTTCTTCGTCCAGGGACAAGGAGTTTGTGTGTCCGATGAGCAGTCGCTTGTTCAAGGACCCGGACATCTCACATGGGATTCTTGGGGTGAAGAATGGGATGAATGGGATGAATGGGATTCTCCGGGCAGCTTATGGTCCCCTACCAAGACAGCAGAGGTTTCAGAAGCACTTACCACCGAGACAGCAGAGAAGGAAGAGCTTTACTACAAATGCCATCAAAGGGCATTTGGACAATGGTACCAGATTCTATGGAAGATGAATGCCTTACATATAAATAAATTAATTATACAAGGTTTTACAGGTGTATTTATAAATAAATGGATGTATGTTCTGGAAGTACTGTTGTTGGATACGTATAAGTATACTGTTTGACTTATACGTATAATAATTTGTAATGGTTTTGAATTCATATTCAAAAATGTTAATGGCGGGAAACTTAAGTATTAAGATTTGAAGGCGACAGGTGATGGCAACACATTCTTCATTGTGATGGGGCAACCACCGAAAAGAATATGATTTCTACATAAATATAAAACATAAGGTAGATAGATGTACTTTGATTAATTTTTTTTAATCATATGTATATTATTAATTTATTTTTTTTTTCTTAAAAATAATTTTAAACTGAATAAAAAAAACTATTAACCACAAATAGCATATCTGAGTAACGTGGCAGTATGCAACGCACGCAGACGCACAGGTATGTGTGTGTGTGAATTGTGGATTTGCGCATGGAAACTTAGAAGTTTTCATCATAATTATTAATAACCTACACAGTGTCATATATAAACAAGCGTTTCATAATATATATGCACATAGGTCATATATATATATATATAGTGTGTGTGTGTGTGTGTGTGTTTGTGTGCGCTTAGTATGATATATAGTATGTAATATATATTATACTCACTAGCTGATTTTAATTAATTAACTAAATGCTATACTAGGTTTTTTTTATTATTATTGTAGGGAATAGCTAATATATATGTAAATTTATCATTACTTTATAATTTATTATTTTTATATTTGCAATATTTTACATTATACCTATATGCTATATAAAGTTTTATTGCTATTTGGTTTGTATATATAGACACACACACACACATTTATATAAATATAAATATATATTTATAATTTTATAATATAAATAAAATTACTTTAAGACTTTCTGTTTCATACTGTGGATACTGTTCAGCTCTACTGTGTGTATCTTTATTGGGACCAACATCAATTAGATATAATTAGTACTTATATGATTATTATAAATATTTTAATTCTTAAAAGATTATAATTCTTATATGAAGTTTAAGGCTAAATAAATGAATAAAAGATTATATCATTCATAGAATATTAGTAAAATGTTTATCATTTTTATATTGCATATGTTAGATGAAGTTTAAGAATAAAATAAAATTTAATTATTCAATTAAGGTATATATGCTTTAGGTTATATTATTATTTCAATATTTATAAGTATTAATTAAAAAAAATCAAAATGTTGAAGTGTATACTATATTTTAATTGGATGGATTAGATTTCAGTTAACTAAAACATAGTAAAAAAAATTAAAATATCTTAGTTATCCTCTATTTAATCTCGATGAAGTGTATATTAACTGGATGGATAAGATTGTTTAAGAAATCTTAATAATTGAATAATTAAAACATGCTCTTGGATATGAGCTTCGGTTTCAATTTAATTATAACTTTATCATTAATCAATGGTTAAATGATTAATCATTAATCATTTAGTCATTTAATCATAAAATTTAATCATAAAGAATATTAGTAATATCCGGCATTTTATGGCTTTTATGGCAACATGTGTGTAATATTTTTATAATTCTTTTTAAACATAAAAATGTGTGTGCGCTTTAAAACTTAAGATGGAACTAAGTTACTTCGCAAGTTTTAATGTGTGTGTGTACGTGTGTGTAGTTTTCCATTCTGTTCTATGTGCATGAATTATGTTTAAAATTAATAATTATATAAGACTATAATATAATAATACTAATGCGATTATGAATTATAGATACACATTGAATGGCTTTTAATTGTATTACAACCTTAAACATTATACAAATTGTAATCGCATCAAAAATTCAAATAATATATCAAAAGCTGTAAATAGTTCAGATCCATGGTTAAAATTCAATCTTTTTTACTTAAGTTAATAAGTATTTAATAATATTAATAAATTAGGACAAATATGTACATGTATTAACTAACAAAAACACACACAGATATAAAAGAATATATAACATTATTCGTTAAAACTATATAATATTGTAGTAAAACACTATATATTAAAGATTATTGAAGAATTAATATATATTATTTTAATTTATATGCATACATCAAAAAAGAAATTAAAACTTTTTCTTAAGAACCCTTAAGAATATATGTTTATGCATTACACACACACATATAATATAACACCATCGTTATATGTATACATTAATATTTTGTTAATTTATATAATTTTAATATATAATTATTTACGTTATATGCATATATTTTATATATTTATAACATGAGGAGTTTATGAGTTACTTAACGTTGGTTTGTCATAATTTAAACCATCTCTAATCACTCTTAAATGAACTATACATTAATTATAGTTGAAACTAAGGTTCAAATAAGTAATTATTCTTTTATATAATTAAATTATAAGAATGTAATAAAAATTATATAAATAGTAAAATTTTATATCCAAATCCATTATTAACATTATTAAGAGAGGATAAATAAATTTATAATTATAAAACCAAGACAACAGAAAGCAAGGATTGAATCTTTTTCATTAAGCATTTGAATATTCTAATTATTTTAAGCTAGGACCTACATGACTTTCAAATATCATTTGAATCTGCAACATACAACAGTTTATAACGTGTTTGTAGCTTATTAATAGAAACGAGTCAATTTTTTTTTTAAAAGATTTATTGTGTGAATAAAATGTTAATCATATTAGGCTCCGAATATAGCATATGAAACACTGTCAATATATACACCTATATAATTAATAAACATGATAAACTAGTAATATAAAATACACATTAAGGGGCTAGGGGTTCTCTGTCTCTTATTGGTGCAGACAGCAGAATGGAGAAGGCAAAGCCTGCATGTTCCCAGATTGATTCTGGTTCATACATTTTGGCCTATCTGCTCATAACCCAACCAAAATATATGTGCTCCCTTTACCTTTATTCTCACTTTACCCTTTTCCATTGTATTATTGCATTGGATTTATATTCTCTTTTATTCTCTTTTTGTAATTTTTATTTATTTATTCAGCTCATTCTGTGTATTATACTTTAGCCACAAAATGTGGCTCCACATGTTGGTCTTTTTGTTATTGCTTCCTGCAAATGCAAATCCCACCTGGCAACAAAAAAGAGCCTTTACTGGTATGAGTTATATATTCATGTATGTGTATTTTACTGTTTTCTTATGTTTTGCCAGGTTTTGAGGGAAATTTTCAGGTACAACATACTGTACAGGGATTATATACATGTATATATGATGCTTCTCTCTCTCACACACACGCACGCACGTTATATACATGTGTATTGGTGAACTGATATGCAGAAACTTGTCTAAAGACTTCTTTAGTGCAGAATACGGGGGGAGAAGGTTTATGATTGGTTCAACTGCACCAAATTGCATGTATGAGGCAGAATGCAGAGCTTGTAGAACAGCGTGTAGAGCAGAGCAGGTCCCTATAGAAGGGAGAAATCCAAAGAATAGTGCATTTAGATACCGATGTGTGTGCAGGAATTGACAATTAATTTCATCTAATTAAGTTTTTGTCTGTAGAGGTTTAAAGTGCCTCCCATTGGCGGAGCATATGTACGTAGATGTGTACTGTTACCAAAAAACCAAATAACTGTGACGTCATCATTGTTGTTTAGTTTCCACGTGTCATAAGTAGCATCCATGGAATATTTTAGGTTCATTGCCACACACAAGTTGCCAGCTGTATAGTCAGTTATAGAAGAACCAGAAACGTCACTCTTGCATGTTGTTAATGGATTCAGAAGTGCGCCTGTAAAATACACACACACACAGACACACGTTTGTGTATGTGTGTAGATACGTATATATATATATATGTATATGGGCAAGAACATGAGGTTTGAATAAGAGATACTTGTAAATCAACTTCTTTTTGATTAAACCTCTGTATATAAACAAAGTATACCTGGTCACCAAGATAGCCTTGTCATATAATATGCATAGAACATGGTGTGTGTGGGATGAACTTTATTTTATAGGTTGGATTTAGCATGGTAATTACTACCACTTAAATATAGGTTAAGGGTACATTAATTTTTAACCATTTTATCAGTTAAAACTGATAATTTTTTTAAATGCCAGTTCAAAAATATTATTTTTTAAGAATATTCGAAATATACTGGTATATATTGGTAATTTTACTGTTCGAATTTTATGCCACGTCTGTTCTAGAATGGTCGATACACGTGCTTTCTCTGGCCTATTAAATTCGTGAGTTACTAAACCTTATAAGAAATTACTAATATGCATTAATTCCATAATTGGAAATTACATATTTATATATATAAAAAGTTAGATCATCACCTAAGTAAAAGTTTAGTAAATATTTTAATTACCTCAAAATTTTATTCAAGTCTCTAGTATGATATTTGAGGGATATATATATATTTAAAAATTGTTTTGAGATTACGATGCTTTTATGATATCTATATAAAGTGCTCACCCAATTTGGTGAGTTCAATTTTATGAAAAACTAATTATTTTAACAAATTAATAAAGTTTGACAAATAATTATAATTATTCTTTATTCTGACTGTTACGTTCCTAGCCGTTGAACAACTTGCTTAGAGAAAAACATTAATAGAGGCCCAGTTAACCAACCACCTTTAAAACCCCTTCACGGGACTTACCCCTGAGCCCTACATAGGTTTTTTACGTCCTAGTTCGTTAGGGTTATATGTCCCTAAACCAATTTAGGGACCACGACTTCCCCCAGAAAGAAAACAGGGATTGTTGGCTTTTTCTTAATGACATCACATTTCTTTGTCTTCAGATCTGTCATCCCCGCACTGCTAAAGCCGAGATGAGTCTACCTTAGTCTCATTTCACATGAGTTGCTTCAACTGGTTGACGTGAAACACACGATGAAACTTCATGTTAGAGTTTTTACTTGTGCCACAAAGGCGGCTTGCCAAGTGTCAACCCTGGAATCCCCACGGAATCTGGTAAAATAACCTTTATTAGGAACCCAAGCCCTAGGAACTCAAATCCCTAGCTGACTAAGTCCACGAACGAGACTCACCTTGTGAATCAGGATACACTAACTAGCCGAGCTTTAGGTGTCGTTCCTAGCTTGGTGTGGTTGAGGCGGCCGAAGCAAGGCCTCAACCACTAGTTTTTGTAGAACGTGAACTCGGGCAATGCCTTTGAGCTTGCGGATAGGTTTTCAGACCAAAGAATCTGACTAACTCCTTGGAAGTGACGTGCCCCTATCTCAAAGGCAAGATCTTGCATAAGGATAGTCTAACCCTAGGGTGGGTTGTACCCCTATTGTGTGGAAGTTTGGGCGGCACAATGGAGGGTTGCACCTTGATGACACAAGCTTAATTTGCACCAGTAGGAGGTTAATGAGTTCTCTTTTGAACCCAAGAAGCCTCATTACATATACTCTACCTTATTTATGTGACAGACTCCCCTCCCCTGTTTACCTAAGTGAGTAAGTGGGCTGGCACGAAAATGCCAGCCCTTAGAGAAAATAGTTGTCCTAACCTAACCCCTAGGGGAGGGCATGGGGTTAAGGCAACCCTAGGGTTAGGTCAAGCCTAGGGGTGTCCCTAACCCTTATTTTGACAAGTTATACTTTGCAAAGAACCCTAACCTGGAACATCAAACTGGGGGAGAGTTTCTAGAAGGTAAGTTCTAGCTTCGCCTAGAGTTTCCTGCAAATACCTAATGACACTCGGCCGAACCATCATTAGATACCCAAGTGTACTAAATGGGCCTGTTTTCTACTACATCTAGGGTTTGTCACACAACTCGGTAAGTAACAACAGTCAAACCCCAAAGTAAAGGGTCGAGTCATAATAAAAACTATGACACTTCAACCCTTCAGGCAACTACAGTCAGTACGCAACCCTCCCAATGGGTTCCAAAATATTGTATGGGCCTAAACATTGCAAAGAAAGTGTACTGCTCTTCCCGCTCTTCAAGGCGTCAATCGCTTTTCGTCTTAGAACGTTGGGAAAAGTCACACACATAGTCCTCTCCCTCATGAAACTCTCAAAAGCTCCTCTTCTCATTTGCACATCAAACTGCCCGATTGCAAATTCCACTTGCACAATGCAAATATCTCATCCAGCTCACTCGCTAGATCCTTAGCTTCTGCATTCACATTCTTTAGTGCAACATCGCTCACCAGCCCCAACTCAAAGGTTGTCTTAGGTACTTGACCACTCATCACATAAAACAGTGTCATCTTTGTGCCATTGTATCCTCGACCACTTGGTTAACTCTCTCAATTTGGCCATCTGTCTCAGGATGATCACCATTGTTTAACTTGAGCTCGATGTTCATCTACTTTGCAAAGCCTCTCCACACATAAGCAATGAACTTCATATCCCTATCGCTAACAATCTCATTCGACAAACCAAAACCTGGAAACACATGTTCTAGATAAACCAATACCAATTCCATAGGAGGAATAAGGCGTACATACTTCGTCAGCTGGTTGACTAGTACCCACACCTGCTCATTCTGCTGTTGAGTCCAAGGCAAATAGGTGATCAAGTCCATTAAGATGTTGCTCCATCACTTTTGAGGGATAGGCAATAGCTCCAACAAACCTAAAGGTTTCACACGTGGCACCTTCACTTGCTGACAAGTCCTGCACGTTTGCTATTTATTCTAGAATGTTCGACTTTATGTTTTCCCAATAGAACCTTTGCTTGATCAACTCATACATCTTCCTCCCTCCAAAGTGTCCTTCCTACCTGGGCCAATCGTGATAGGAATTCAAGACCTACCGTATCAAGACGTTCAATCGAGGAAGATAAACTCGGCCTTTATAATAGAGCATGCCATCTTCAAGCAAGAAGGGATATTAAACATGAAGACGCTTCTCTTGAGCAGTCGAATCCTGAGCTTGGACTTGCAACACCATTTGATAAAATTCATTGACAACTTGGGTCAAAGTCAAGCACATCTTCGACTAAAATGTGTCCACAACAATTGAGACAACACATCCGCAACCATGTTTCCTTTCCATGCTTGTGCATGATTGGAAAAGGACCAAATTCCGAGCTTGACCATCCACTGAGCTTGTCGAGTATTCAATTTTGGCCGAGTAAACAAGTAGGCCAACAACTTGTGATTTGTGAATACTGTAAAGTAAGCCCCAAAAAGATAATGTTGCCAGAGCCTAAGTGCATGCATAATCACCAACAACTTTTGCTCATACATGGAATACTTCTGCTCAGTAGGATTCAAATTCCAACTCTTATAAGCCACTGGATGTCCTTCCTGCAAGAGCATGTCGCCAATAATGAGGTTGCTAGCATTGCACATTACTTCATAAGGAAGACTTAGATCAACAATCCCTAACACCGGTGCTGAAGCCAATGGATGCTGAAAACTACTATCTTGAGCCAATTTCATTTGAAAGCAACCAATTTCATTAGAAGCTGTGTCACCTTAAGGAATGGCAACATTGGCAAAAGCCTTAACAATCTTATGGAAATACTTGACCATACCTAGAAACATCCACAACTTAGACACTTCATATGGACCAGCCACTGTTGGACCACTACCACCTTTTTAGGGTCCACTTTGATGCCACGATATGCCCCAAATACTCCTCCCCCTAAGCAAAGATGCACTTGCTTTTCTTAGCATACAACTTGTGATTACACAACAATTGCAGCACCTTTCGCAAATGCACTTTGATGCTCATCCAAATTCGCACTATAGATGAGAATACCATCCAGGAAGATGATCAAAAAGTCATTTAGATACTTGTAGAAGACTTGCTTCATCAACCTCGTAGGAGGCAACCCTTGTGGCAATTCTTAAGGGAACACATCCGCAAATTCCTCCAGCTCAACTTCCACAAGATGCTCATCACAAAGTGTAGAATTGCTATTTAACACCTTGATATACATTAGAAACATCTGATCCACTTTCTTCCTCATAACGTGCTTTAATGTTGTAGCAAACAACATACGACAAGGACTTTTCACACCTTCACCAAACCATGCAACCTTCTCCCCTCGAGTTCTAGCTCGCCAAGAAATTTGTGCATCCACTTTCTCGAGCTAAGACATTCCAAGGATGAAGTTTTATCGTTTGAGATTCGTAAGATAAAATGTCTCCTCTAGCTGAGTCTTCTTGATGGTTAGTGGCACATTCTCAACACATGCACTCCAGCCCTATGTAGCAGTCGTTGCTCCCTCAATCTTGTACGGATGCATGGCCGTCATACTCAGATTGAGCTCCTCCACCAACTTCGCCGACACAAAGTTGTCCGAATTGGCATTGTCTACTAGAACGCTCACCATATGGTCTCCCAAGAGTCCATGCAACAGATCACTTGGCTTGAACAAGGCTGCTCTTTTGACTTGTTCTAGATGTAATTCAATTGTCGAGTTATTATCAAAAGAACTTCTTTCTTGCTTTTGCATGAGCCAAATCAATAGTAGTGTGCTCTACCTCATTTAGTTTCTTCACCATCTCCTTCTTCTGAATTGCCCTAGCCGCTAGGCTTAGAGTGACCAATGTTACCACCCTTCTATGACTTTGAACAGTTCCTTCGTGTGTGACGTGCTTCTCTGTAGTTGAAATACTTAAATGGTTTCATGATGTCTTCTTCTACCCCTTTCTAGCATGCCAAAAATCCTATGACACCACATACTTTAGACGTTTGGAAGATTCACCTAGGATAGGAGAAGAACTGCATTCATGCCACTTGTGACTGAATGATCCTCCATGTGTTTATAGCTCTTGTGCATAGTCGAACAAACCCTCAAGATCCTTAGTTTAGACATGTGCATTGAGATGCTTTCACATATTCTTGCTTCAAAGACCATTGATAAAGTAATCCTTCTGGAGGTTGATGGGTAAATCTGGGCACATAGACAAGTAACTTACTCAGCTTCTTGATGTAGGTCTCCAAACTTATATCCCTCATCTATTAAAAGTGCCAAAGATCCACTTGAGCATGCAAGGCATTATACATTGGTGCAAACTCCTTGAACAACTGCTCAAACTTGGCTAGTGATGCAATTGCCAATTGAGTTACCACATGCTGATTCTAAATGCGTGTCAGCCATTGCAAAGCTTGATCCTTCAAAGCCACTTCTAGAGCAATGAGAGCCGACCCCTCATCAACAAACTTCCTAGCTATCGCCATCCAATTAATTACTTCATCAGCATGACCTTCCTTGTTGAATTCCAACCACAAAGCCTTTCAAGAACATGGTTGTGATTCCCTTGAGAACCACTCTCCAAAACGTCCAAATGTCCATGTACATCATCTGCGAGTTGGTTGAGGTTCAAATTCAGCATTTGAATCTCCTAGACCAAGTTGGATGAACTCTATGTCCTTAGGAGGATACTCCCCATCCTGGTAATGCCCATCATCTTTGTAATGCAGTTTAGACATAGCCATGCTCCCTAAGTTGCTGAACAACTCGCTTAGAGAAAAGCACCAATAGAGGCCTAGCTAACCACCCAACCTTGAAACCCCCTACATGAGACTTATGCCTGAGCGAGCACTTGTTACTCTCTGCTCTAGACGTCCAAGGTTTGTTGAAGTCCTAGTTTGTTAGGGTATATACCATGTCTCTGCCTTTTAGGGCTAGCTCCCATAATTAGCTTAGGGGAATATATTGAGCATCGCCTTATCCATCCTTAAACCAGATTAGGGATCACGACTCCTAACACTGGCTTTAGAACATTGTGCACTAACTCTAAAATATTCTACACAAAGGTACGTCCACATAAGAGTAATGCAAAATGTTGTTTATTAGTAACCATTAGAAAATGTTTGAAATGAATGCGTTGGACGTTTTGCAAATATATATTTATATAAAGCTATTTTTTTTTTTTTTTGTTAAATTTCTATTTCAAAATAAAGTAAAATACATGTATTTTAAATGTAAAACTTTTAAGACAATAATATAGTCAATATGGTTATATCAATATATTAATATACATTATGTAAAAAGTGTATACAAATGTAAATGCATAAGTATATAACATATTTAAAGCGCACATATGAATATTCATATCGCTCATTTGTCTATATAAGTCATCCCTTGTATATGTGTGTCTCTCTCTCTCATATAGATAGTGTATATATTGATACCAAGAAATACAGCCAAGCTAATAGATATTGGGTAGTTCCAAATTATCTTATAAGCTATAAGGGTTTCATTTGTGTGGGATAATTTTGAATGGTGGTCATCAAGAAGTTAGTGGTAATGTCCAAATAATTGATGTTCACAACCTCAATCTCTCAAATCGAGTCTATTCACCACTTCCTCCCTTCTTAAACGATTCAAAGGCGCCGGTCATGGGTTGGAGGTGGTAAAGGTTGTTATGGAAGACCCATTGTCTTAATCCTTGAACCACCATTTAATTTAGTCCTTTTACTTCATATGTGTCAGTAGTGAGATCCACATTTGCAAGATCTACTGGAGACATAATATTAACTCGTAGTGCCTCATTCTAATAAACAATTGAGTTATCACCTTTTGAGTCGATCTAAAGAGGGTGTTTCAAATAACCTTGTAACCATCCATATAGTTCTATGCATTGAGTGGTGAATGTTATGAAATGAGTATATCTGTACAAAATTTCATCCTCGTATCCTAGTGTCTTGTCCGATTTTTGGCATGTGCATTCTGGGTCATTATGGATTCCTTTCTTGACTGGTCTATATCCATGATTGTTTTTCTTTTTGCTTTGAAGGTGTTGTCTTTTACCTAGATGATGCCCTAACTTAGCTTCATTTTGGATGTTGGGTTGTTGTTTTCTTGTTTTTGATGGAAGGGGTGGTTTCTCTTTTTCTTGTTAGGTTGGATTGGCTTTTTTTTAGCATCGTGATACACATCTTCATCCTAATGATCTTTATTGTTGTTTGTTGCCTCTTCATCCTCATCATTGCCATCACTCTCTTATATCTTCTTGGATGGTATAATCACTATCTATTTCACATAGTAAAACATTTTATTATCCAAATCATTGCTTACAACATGCCTTCCATATTTTATGCCTTAATTCATAATTTCTACTTTTCATGCCACCTTTTGCATCTACCCTTAGATAGTTCAATGCAATGCCACCAAGATTTTGCCTTATCCACCGTGAATTGTTGCGCTCACAGTACCTTCCTCATTTTCCTACTTAGGCCTCTATTTCATATCAAAATCAATCCTCCAGGACTATATAATCCCAGTGTCCCACCACTAATGGCTTATTCGATTTGATTTACTCAAATGCCCACACCATTAACTTCCCCATTGGAAAGACTCCATTTCATTTAGAGTAAAAATCTCCAATACTCGACTCCTCCTTTTGTTCCTTCTGCCACTATGGTCTTTCAACCACTTTTATGCTTGGAATTCACCTTTTTGAATTCAAAGTTTGAGGTTTGACTTTCAGTTCCTCAATCTTTTCATTGACGTCGATAAGCTGTACACTCAACTCATTCATGCCCTCCACGAGGGTTGTTGCCATCCATCATCATCTAAGCTTAGACTTTTGTTTCTTGGGTTTTAACTCCTTCGACTTAAACTCCTTAGGTTTTGCCTTGGCTTTCCTTTGATCACTGGCTTTAACTCATCTTTGCTCTCATATGCACTGCTCCCTTCATTGCTCTTTCTTCTAGAACTCATCATAACCACTACTTGTTACTCCCAAGTATGCTCAAGAAACAACACCCATGGAACTGCAAGTTCCTATGCAATTAAGAAACTTAATTAACCACAATGTTATGCTTCAGTACCATTGTTAGAGTTCTTACCTAGTGCCACATGGAGTGTCGCCACGTAAGCACTTTTGTGAGAAAATAGGTTGCTCGACTTGGGGAGTTCACTTTTACCAGGCTGTATGCCATAGGAGTGTGTATGGCCTGGGGTTTAATTTGACCTTTTCTGACTGTTTAGGTTTGGGTGGGGTTAACAGTTTTCTTAAAAAATTTATTTTTACGGCTTGGGGTTAGCCCATTAGGGTATGTAGGTATGGCTTAGGGAGTGTTGAGTGTAGCCGGATCAGCAGTGCAGTAGATGGGACATAATTGTCCATTTGCTTGAAGAGGATAGAGAGAGTAGTGGCCTTGGGTTTATGAGAAGTTCAAGTGATTTAACCTATTCTCAGATCCGCAGGGAAATCAATGAGGATGAGATCCCTAGCCTGATGGGCAATTGCTGGTCATTCTTGGCCTAGAGAATTTGGCATTGATAGAGAAACAAGAGAGATACTGTTGCCGTGAAAATGAGGTTTTGATTCATGTGGAGCAGGTGCAATCAAATGGTTAGGCCCTAGCGCTTTCGGAGAGGTTGAGAGTGCTAGCATTGCTGGTGTTGCTGCTCTTTGAAGTTTGGGGAGTTCTTTCATGTCGGTCTGCACTTGAAGCTTGGACTGAAGCTCACATATGAGTGGAAAAGTCGTTTAGACAAAACAAGAAGCTGTGAGAACAAGGCAGGGATGATCATTTGAGTTGTTCTCCTACGACAAGGATGGCGAGCTTGTGTTCGGGATTTTTGCTACGAGTGTAGTGAGCCTTACAGGAAAGGGGTGAAGGACTCGTGCTACAATTTGTTGTCAAACATTGTGCATGTCCCAAGCATGGAGAAAATATGAGGAAGAGAAAGCTGGGAGGAGCCTGAATCTTGACGATGTGGCTAAAGCGGGGCCTGAAGCAGCTGAGGGTGGGGAAGGAGTTCTCTCTGATGTGGTGGAGAAGTTGAGTCAAACTCTGGAGTTAAGTTCACCGGAGTGTTTTGGTTTAAGGACAAAAACCCCCGTTAGAGTGTGTGTTTGTGGGAAGTTGGTGCCCATGTTTGCAAAGGGCAGCTTGGAGAACAATCTCACTCAGCAATCATGTCAAGCAAGAATCGACGAGGTCGAGATGGTGCCCTGGAGCCTGCCGCCAAGCAAGAAGCAACGAACAAACGAGCTCCACTTAAAAAAACAAGGAACTCTCTTATCTTTTGTCGTGAAAGGTTAGTTTTTATTTTTGGTTTCATTTATTTTTTATTCCTATGATTAAGTTATATTCTAAAATTATAAATATTTTTTCAGGGACTGGGAATGGAGCAGAAGCAGCTCATGCAACACCATCGAATAGCTCATGTAGCCACAATAAGTGAAAACAATTTACCCACTTTACTTTTGAAAAATATTCTAAGAAAAATAAACATGTGTGTTCGTGTGTTCTTAGGTTCTAAAAAATATTGTCATGGGTTTGGCAAAAAAAACATGTATATGGGTCTGTCACTTATGACCTTACGGAGTTTTTGCGTGACTCGAAGCGCGGCTCAAAGTGGTACCTAGACCCTACTACATAACAACCCTGAAGCTGGAGATGGCCGAGAGGTGGAGGTTTCAGGCACTTTCTGGCATGATGATTGTCTACGCTCCCTAGAATCTGGAAACCAGTGCAGCAAATGTTCAACCATCCCAACTTGCCGGACTTTCGAGCTAGAGTTGCTAGATTTGCAAAATCTCAATTCAAACGAGGAGAGCGTGCTACTGTGCCCGGTATGAGAAACGACTTCATGAAAACAAAGGAGTGGCTGCAAAAAAGTCGAGTAGTTAGCTCCCAAAACTGGGATTTGTAGAAGAAAAACTTTTTTTTGCGTGTGAGGAATGTGGCTCTCTCGACTTGCTGCAAGACACTTCGAGAGACTCTACATGAATCTGCGGTTAAGAAGGACGTTGGGAAGTTTTGTCATGATAATCGAGGCCCACAAGAATGGAAAGTTTGATGGAGAGGAGACCCTCTGGAATCTCAAGCTCGATATCGCTCAAAACCTCAATAGAGCAAAGTAGGGATTTAGATACCATGACACAACGAAGCATATCTTCCAAGTCATTTGAATCTGGGGTGGAACCCGGATGCACAACTTTCTCAAGCTCAATATGAAGGGCTCGGATATCAACTCAATAAAGAGAGCCTCACAATAGGCTTTCCGATATCGAACCGGTATCAATAATGAGAGCTTTGAAGCCATCGCCAACATCTACAAGCTGAAGATGGAGAGCTTGCAGCTTGAATTCGGGAGTGTTCCGGCAACTGTAGCTGAGGATGAGATTGCAATCAAACGAGCTGTAAGGTGGGACACCAAACATGACATTCTACTGGGGTTTTGCAGGGAAAAGCTAGAAGGTCACTCATGCAAGGAGCAATTTGAGGTGGAGGTCAGCGATGGAGAGCAGGGCTACTGCAACATGTTGAGGCTTTTGAGAGGAATGTGAAGGCCTCATGTGAAAGGGTGTTCGTCGTGAACCTTTGCATTCAAAACTTCCAAATCTTGTTCTGGGAGTTTTGCACACTTGCAACAAGTTCAGATCACGGATGTTAGAAGACAGTGGGAGCAGATTCAGATGTTCTGGGAGAAGCACTTGCAACTAGTTCTTGGGCCTCTCATAGGTCATCCTCTAATGGTGATTCCCGCTGCTGGTTGTGCATGTTGGAGGACATGCTATAGACTTCGAATGTGTACAGGGTGCCATGGGAAGCCTGTTTCTTATCTATAGATGTGGGAGAACACGATGATCTGTGTAAGCTTCACGATTAAGACTTTATTCACAACGGGAAAAAACTTATCAACCTGCTGGATAGAGGGACGAAATCACTCTTTCTCGGAGAGCAGCTCGCTCATTTGAATGATGTTTGGGTGGATCATGGTCTTCAAGCGGGGGATGTGAGGTGAGTTGACTGCCAGAACTAGCGTAGTGCTCAGAGGATTGCGTCAAGAAAGGTTCAAGAGCTCCTACAAGCTTTACGAGCTCCGGAGAGCGGGAGACCTGAGAGAACTCTTGGGATGGAGGTATATCTGGATGTGGTTGCCTCCTACATCGATATTTTTCTTTCGCTTGTGAAAAGCTTGCGGGAGAGGGTCCAATCTACTGCAAAAGTCTCATTTTTCTAAGGTAAATTTGCGTTTTGGAAAAATTATTTTTTAAATTAAATTAATTTTTTAATGTATTTTCAGGTTATGGCGGCTGTGGATAATCCGAGAGAAAAAAGGCAATCTTAAGCACAACTTTCTGAGTTGGGAGACTTTTCTTGATGTTCAATTGTCTTGTCATTTTGTTGTGCTCTTGATAAGGTATATTTTAAAAAAATTTAAAAAATTGACAAGTTTTTATATTTTTTAATATTTAAATTGTGATTTTTCTCAAATACTTTCGTGATTTTTATGGTAACCTCCAGTACCGCTCGCAAAGACTAGCTCTGATGTTTGTGAGAACTTCTTCTCCAAAGTTGGAGGGATGGTTCAATACGAGCGGTCCTACGACGGCAAAGATATAGTTGACAGTGCGAGAGCAATGAACCAGATTGCTGCGTATGAGGCGGTAGGCGATCTCAGATTCTCAAAGGCTCACTCAAAACAAGAAAATGTTTGGGAGGAGATGGAGATGGAGAGAGTGGGCAAGCAGGAGCTAGTTGATCTTTGGGATCACTTTGGAGTTTCCACGGATCTGGAGATTATTCAGGCGTTGAAAGATGGACTTGCGGAGGCACAGTAGCTTTGTCAACGTGTTGGTATCCACTCTTCAAGTTCATCTACATTATCCTGGTTTGTTACTCCATGGAAGTTTAAGGACTTTATCAAGCTTTCAACTGAATGTGGTGCTGAGCCAGTTCAGGATGAGTCAGATGAGCTTGTACAAGCTGAAGCATATCCGAAGGGTGAGAATGTGGATGAACACGAGGATGAGGAGTTGGTGGATCGCACTCAACTTCGTCACACCTTTGATCTTATGCTAGACAACCATGACAAAGGTTCTCCATCTCCTAAAAAAGTTTCTAACGTTGTTTCTATGGATGGGAAGAAGGTTTCAAAAGCAACGTTGGTTAGCCAGTTGAACGGGAACTGTGGCTTTCTAAAGACCGGCTGACTCGTGTCAAAAACATTATTTTGGAGATGGAGGCGGGGAAGAGCTTGAATGCAACAACAACTTTGAGCATTGGATCAGATTGCTCTCTCTAGTTCGAGAAGAAGAAGCATGCCTTGCAACATCAAAGAGCAGAAAACAGAAGACAAGAGTGAAGCTGGTATGGTACCTCGACCGTGTTCTAAGCATGAGAAAAAGGTTGGAAATGTTTGGAGGGATACTCGTGAGAGCATCAACATGGATGATCTACCAACTTTTGCGAAAGAAGGTCAGTTGGAGTTTCTTTTCACTTACTACTGAGAGAAAGAAGTCGATGATGAAGGTAGAAGCTGGTTCTCATATGATCTACATGACGGTGTGTGAGTAGGAATCAGTAGTGTGATTGGCCTAGTGTCACTTACTTTTGATACTGATCATGAGCTTTTGATACTTTATTGTTTAGATAAAAGCTCATGGTCAAAACTAAATGAATTTATTTTATGTAATAAATAATATCTAATTTTTTAAGAAAAAAATAAATTTTATGATTAGGGGCTATAATAAAACTTATTTTTTTAGAATGTTAAGGTTTGGGGGCTAGTAAAAAAAATTAAAATTTTAAAATATTTAAAGTTAGGGGTAATGATATACCTACTTAAACCATACTTTAGGGGGGCAAAACTAGAACTGATTTATGGTGCTAGTATACCAGAGCCATGACAAGTGACCTCCCCGAGAAAGAAACTTGATTTCGATAAAAGTCTCATACCTAATTTGATGAGGGATAGGTATAAATAGACCCTTATGCAAGAGGTAATGAGAAACACCGAAGAATGTAGAAATGTGAGGCTATAATACCGTAACATGTAGAGATGTGGAAACATTGGAAAATCAAAAGAAATGTAAAGGTGTTGGGATAAACATTTGAGATGGACTTAAATTGCTTATTGTGAATTTAACAACAGGGTTGTCAAGTGTATTTAAAGTTAAGGAATAAGTAAGGCTTTATTTCTTGTTAATCTAGATTCTCCTTTCAAGGGTGCAGCCGATGTGGCGGTCCTCATCATGTCATCTGAGGTGACTGGCACAATTATTCATGCGCCTTAATTCACAATGATGGCACCGCCTAACCACATTGCCTTTGTAGTACGTGCCTCATGCGTGAGGTCCACCCTCGTGGCCCTGTGAGTTGGCCATATGTGCGGTTGGGGGCCTTCCTATGGTTGTGCCACCCCCACCCCTGTCATACCCCCTGGGGCTCTCTATTGTAGTCATTGCTTTGTTCTGAGGCACCTTGGTCAAGGCTTTGTTTGGGTGGATGCATGGCTCAACACGATTCTCATTGTTGTCTATCATAGTGCTTGTTCACCATTGCTGCTCCTTGCCACCCTAATGGTGTGTTGTAGGATCATGGCCCACTCTAGTCCTATTTGTAGGGCCTTCTTGTTTATCTTCTCCCCTCCAAGGTGTCTAGCAATCAATCCTGCATATGTTGCGCCAAGAACCTCACACATTACCCTTGCCCGAGTGCATCCCCGACGGATCTTACATAGTTGATCCCCGATTAGCTAGGGCTATTGGTATTCTCTAGCGAAGCTTGGGTTAGTGTAGGACTGTTGTTGGTGGCTAGGTCTCATGCCGGGCTTGGGTCGGCCTGGCTTTGGTGGCACTTCCCTTTGGCCATGGTACATCCGGGTTGATCCTCCTCCGTGGTTGAGAGGGTAGTTAATGATTCAGTTCCTAGTTTCGTCCTAGTGTCCTCCCTAGCCTGGGGTGACGTGTCCATGTTCTACCCTTAGCATGGGTTCTTTCGAGACTTGCACTTTGGGGGTTCCCTTTGCAGCCATCCACCTGATCATGTGGTGTCGTTTTCCTTGGCAGGGTCTCCTTGACCTAAGCTGGACAAGCTTGGTGGGTGGGTGCAAATGGGTGTTGCTTCATTGTTGCCCAGTCCCCCGCTCCAATCCGTCATGTACTATTCCTAGGCTTGAAACTTCGGTGGGAGTGCTTGAACTTGCTTTGTTGTTATGGACATCAATCCTTTCTATGTGTAGAATCTAACATGTTGGTGTCCCCAGTCATGCTGCACCTTTGCACTCTTGAGCCATGGGTGGCCCAAAAGTAGGTTGAATCCCCTTTTTTTGTGCATGATATTTATCTGAAACTTGATAGTTTGGATCTTGACTTCCACTTCCCTTATGATACCCTTGAGTTCACCTTGGCTTGGTTTGTCATGCATACATGGAAGGGAGAAGGCTCCAAGGTTGGCATGCCTAGCTCTAGTGGAGTTCTATCAACATGATGTTTATGGTCGAACCTTTGTCTGTGATCACATTGTGGATCGTGTGGCCCGCGACTTGGACGGGGATGGTCAACATGTCATTCACAAAGTCAGCTGTGGTGATTGCAACCCTAGGCTGAGTGATGGCTTCTCTTGTTGATGCTTGGTCCTCCTTTATTCTGCATGTGAGGTGCTCTTGTGTTGCCGTCGCTCCCCCTTGTCCTTGGCTATGGGTGAGTCTCGTTGGCTCCGGAGTGGCTACTACTTCGACGCACCTCCTTGCCCATTGGAAAGGACAAATCATAGCGGATGGTAGGGCCACCCCAACCCCAAGGGTTTGGCAGCTAGTTCTTTCTTGCCATGCCCCCCCTTCCTTTGGTAGTGAGAACATATGGATGCCTTGCCTCTTCCACTAGGTGAGCTTGCGATGTCGTGTTCTCCCTGCAATACAGTTTTAATAATACCATTGTTACTTGGTCGGCCTATAGTAGGGGATTGGTGTTGAGCAAGTGGGAGCCTATCCCTTTGCCACCCCTACAATGCCGGGCTTGCGCTTCCAACTTGATCAACAAGATCCATGAGCATTGATAGAGAAGGTGTTGGTCGCCACATAGGGCACAAATCATCTCCCAGCGTTCCGACCACCTATCCCTGTTGTCGTACCTTGGCCAATAGGGCTGCCGCTCTTGGGAGTGGGACCTCCATTTGCGCTCCCCTAATTGTGACCTTCTACGGGTTGGTCATTCCCATCAGTTCTGCGCCCTTGGCTCCTCCGACTGACTGTGTCCCCCTCCGACTTTCATTCCACTACTAATGTGGCTGCCTATTACTCATGAGCTCGACTAGTCGATAGCAGTTGTTTGTGTGATGCATTACATACCCTACAGTACTTGTCTCCACATGATGTGTATCCTAGTTGGGCAAGTGTTGCAATTAGGTTCTCTTTCTGTGCTATCGCCTTGTGGGCCTCCCCTTGTTGTGGTTGCACTTGCTCTTTGGCTCCCTACTGCTGCTCCTTTTTGGCAGGCTTTGGGGTGTCTAAGTGTCTATGGTGGTGTCATTTGTCCCCTTAGCATTTGATTTGTCCTGTGTCTTCCTCTCCTAAAATCTTTCGTCTTCCCACTTTTCTACTTTCTTGGTGTACCGGAGTAACTTATCAAATGTCTGGTCATCATCTAGTCCAATCCAATCCCTTTCAATACCACATCTTCTTGGTTAGGTTGATGAGGGAATCCCGATTTACCCCAGCATGCGGACCATGTATTCATTGATTGACTCTCTTGCTTTCTACTTCAAGTTAACTAGCTTATGGATTATCTCTCCCAGAAGGTATTTAAGAACGCCCTTCGCGCGATCTCCTAGCAAGCTCCTTTGTTTGCCTCGTGGAATCGCATCCACTAGGCATGTGCCTTCTTATCTAGAGTACATGCGAATGTGCTCAGGTTATCGCTCACGCTCCTCAACTCCCACACTTGCTCAAACTTGTGTACATGTTGGTCGGTGTCTTCACCTCTCACTCCTCAGAACGCGGGTAAGGGCACTGTCACTGTGCTCTCCTGCATCTGATTGAATACGTGGGCTAGTAAGGTCACCAAGTCTATTCCCATGGCTTCCTATTGAACCTGGGAAGTGCTCTGGTTTGCTTCAGACGTGCTGTCATTTACATCTCAATATCCTGCGGGTATCTTTTTCCTCCCTTGCACACCCACCCTTCTATTGAAGGTTGGTGATGACAATGGGCTCCTCATGGCTGTCCCTCAGGGGGCCCCCTTCGTGGGACTAACATGATTGTTGGTGGCACAACATATCTCGACTAGACGATATCCTCTCGTCCAATAGGTGGTTGGGCAGGATCATGCGACCTTGTGGAATCCTCTCTTAGTGTTGGAACGGTTGTGGCTATTGGGGCAAATTCTTCTCGCCATGAGATGGTATCCCCTCGTCTTATAGTTTTTGAGGCTCTACCGTACGCCTTCGTAGAATACCCTTGCATGGTTGATATGGTCTTGCTCACTTGAGCGAATTTCCCTCACCTTGGGAGGGAATCCCCTTGTCCTTTGCCCATAATGACCACTGTGCAGCCCTCCTCACCAGTGCCTCATCCCAATTTGTAAGCTCATCGACATCTAGTCGCCTTCATGCGGGTTATCTTCTCATGTGTAGCCCTGTCTTTTGGAGCCTCAGGCTGCCATTTTGGTACTCACCTTGGCCTATTGCATCGTTCCTAAACTCTGGTGCAAAGGTTCCTTTGTTGGTGGTTGGCACCCCTCCTTGCGGATGAGGCTCTTCCTCCCCTCTTTTCTGGCATCCACGGCCCACCTACCTTACCCTACTGGGTGATGGCGGCCCTTGGTTTACTACCTTGTGTTCCTCATAGTGTTCACCACGCGGAATCTCTGGCTCTTGTCCCTTATCACTACCAGCGCTATCGTCGCTGCTTCAAGTTTCCTATCTCCAGTGCAAGCATTCCCCTTTTTGGGATTCTTCTGCGCGAGGTCTCCTCCCTCGAGGGTACTCGTCGAATATAGGTTCAGCTCTTTGGTGTTGGGGCTCATCACATCAAGAGGGGGTGAAGGGCTTCCATCTTCTTGCCATCCGTCCCACTCTACATCATAGGCCATTGCCAAGCAGTCTCGCTCATCCAAGTGTTGCTCATTCCCGCACGTTCCTACTTAAGATTTCATTAGGATGGGCTAGGGGTTCATCATATCTTTCTTCATCGTCTACGACTTGAGATCGACTTCGATGGTGCTGCATTGGGTTTTCTGCTTTTCAAAGGTTTGGCCACGTGGTGTCTGCATCATGCTCTCAAGTAGGCAAGGCTAGGGCCGACTATGGCATTTGAAGTATCTCCCTACCCTCCATTAGCCTTTTCCAGCCAACTTGACGCATCCTTCTAGCCAGTTGGTATTCATTAATTTCCAGTTGTTCAAACAAGTTAATCTCAACTCTCCAATTTCTCCTTCTAACCATAACTCTACTTGCTATGGTGAACTCCATCTACATGTAAATAATCCCTCCATGGTTGCCACAAATGGTCATCAAGGACTTACAAGCCATATGTGGGTGACTTATGTAGCTTCGGTGGTCGCTGTCAAGCCACAATCCAGGAACAAGGAAGATAACAGGATTTTGAGAACAAGGAGGCTTGACTCAAGAGCCAGACAAGGAGCAGGATAAGAACTAGAGCAGGATAGCAGGGCAAGGAGCAGGATAGGAATTGGAGCAGGATAGCAGGACAAGGAGCAGGATAAGAACTAGAGCAGGATAGCAGGGCAAGGAGCAGGATAGGAATTGGAGCAGGATAGCAGGACAAGGAGCAGGATAGGAAATGGAGCAGGATAGCAAGACAAGGAGCAGGATAGCAAAACAAGGAGCAGGATAGTAAGACAAGGAGCAGGATAGGAAATGGAGCAGGATAGCAGAATAGGGAACAGGACATGAACTGGGAACTTAAGAATCAGGAGTAGGACAGGATCCAGGAGCGAAATAAGAACAGGATAGGATCTAGGAGTAAGACAAGAGCAGGACAGGATCCAGGAGCAAGACAAGAATAGGATAGGATCCGAAGCAAGACAGGAGCAGGACAGGAACCAGGAGCAGGACAGGAACCAGGAGCAAGGAGCAAGATACAAATAAGACAAACAAGAATGATCGTAGAATGACTGGTATTGATAGTAACTGATTGTACAACAATTAGGTCGGAGCTTTTATGCTCACAACTCCAAGAGCTAATTTAGGCATGAGTGCTAAAAGTGGTTGCATGCATGTAAAAGTGGCTGCATGCATGCAGAGGCTAGGATGAGTCCACATGTCACTTATCCTTTAGGCATATCCTATGGCATATCTTGTAGGAATATCCTGCAACCATATCCTGTATCCGGAATCCTTGTAGGAATATCTTGCAACCTGTATCATGTATCCGGATTCCTGTATCTTGTATCGGGTCGTGACAGCACCTCCTCCCTAAAAACGAGTTCCACGAGTCTTGGGACCTAGTTTAGCAAGATAATGCTGATGGAAGGCAGCAACTTTAGAAGAACCATGGAGTAAGTTGGATGCAGGTTCCCAAGTGCAATCAGTAGGCAAATAACCTTTCTAATCCACTAAGTATTGGAGTTGGCGGCGATGAAGACGAGAATCAAGGATGGCTGCAACTTCGTACTCAGGTTCAGTGTCAATCACCACAGGAGGGGAGGAGAAGAAGCACAACTGGGAAGAGAAGAAGGATGATACGGCTCCAACAAGGAGGTGTGAAACACAGGATAAAGTTTCACTGTTGATGGTAACTCGAGTCGGAAAGCTACAGGATTAACCTCTGCCACAATCCTGTAAGGGCCTAATCATTGAAAATCCAACTTAGAAGAAGGCCTGTTGGAGCGAATGTGTCGACAAAGAAGCCACACAAGATCACCAATCGTGTATGCAGGTGCTGGTTGACGGTGAGCATCAGCATGATGCTTATATCGTTTCTGTGCCTGCTGAAGATGAACCCGGAGATCATCATGTTCCTAACGAAAATGCTAGAGACGATCTTGTACTGCAGGAGCGGAAGAAGGAGAAGCAGGAGGAGCAACCTGTAGTGCTGATGAACTGACAAGAGGTGAATCAGGAGTGGAAAGAACTTGCGGATGTGCTGAGGAACTGACATAAGGTGAATCCTGTCGAGGGGGAATCTTCAACACTAATACAGGATTGGAAGAACCCTGTACAGGAAACTGTGAAAAGGAGAACCTGAGAATGTGTTGACAAACTGACAGGAGGTGAATCCTGTTGAGGAGAAACCTTCGACACTGATATAGGATTGGAAGAACCCTGTATAGGAAACCGCAAACTAAGGAGAGCCTAAGAATGTGCTGATGAACTGATAGGAGGTGGATCCTGTTGAGGAGAAACCTTCGGAAACCGCAAACTGAGAAGAGCTTGAGAATGTGACAGGAGGTGGATCCTGTTGAGGAGGAGTCTTCAACACTGATACAGGATTGGAAGAACCCTGTACAGGAAACCGCGAACTGAGGAGAGCTTGAGAATGTGTTGACAAACTAACAGGAGATGGATCCTGTCGAGGAGGAGTCTTCAACACTGATACAGGATTGGAAGAACCCTGTACAAGAATTCGGGAACTTACAGGAGTGGAAAGAGCCTGTGGATGTGCTGAGGAACTGACAGAAGGTGGATCCTGTCGAGGAGGAGTCTTCAACACTAATACAGGATTGGAAGAACCCTGTACAGGAAACCGCGAACTGAGGAGAGCTTGAGAATGTGTTGATAAACTAACAGGAGATGGATCCTGTCGAGGAGGAGTCTTCAACACTGATACAGGATTGGAAGAACCCTGTACAAGAATCCGCAAACTTACAGGAGTGGAGAGAGCCTATGGATGTGCTGAGGAACTGACAAGAGGTGGATCTTGTCGAGGAGGAGTCTTCAACACTAATACAGGATTGGAAGAACCCTGTACAGAAAACTGCGAATTGAGGAGAGCCTGAGAATGTGCTAACGAACTGATAGGAGGTGGATCTTGTTGAGGAGGAACCTTCGGAAACCGCGAACTGAGAAGAGTGAGAATGTGTTGACAAACTGACAGGAGGTGGATCCTGTCGAGGAGGAGTCTTCAACACTGATATAGGATTGGAAGAACCCTGTACAGGAATCCGCAAACTTACAGGAGTGGAGAGAGCCTGTGGATGTGCTGAAGAACTGACATAAGGTGAATCTTATCGAAGAGGAATCTTCAAATCTGATACAGGAACATGCATGGTCAATCCTGAAGCTTGTACTGCCTCAAACACTAAGGACGTATCTTGCACGCAGGAAGGTACAAGATTGATCTTAGCTGCCGGAGAGGAAAACGTGAGTATCCTAGACCTCCAGTCGATCTGAGGATTTGCAACCACGAACCATGGCATGACCAAAACAATGGGAGTCGACCGAGTCTTGATCAAGTTGAAGGAAATCGAACAGTTAAATGCACCATAACTGCAAGAGAGAGGTGTGGTAGCATGAGTAACTGCGCCTGAAGCAATTAAATGACCATCGGCCACCTCTATAAGAACTGCACGCTTCAACTTCACCACTGGAATGCCATGTTGAGTTGCAAAAGTGTCATCCATAAAGCATGCATTTGCACCAGTGTCTAACAGGGCAAACTCCTTGAGTTCACGATTGTTGAGGCAGATGTGTATAGGAAACTTGAGTGATGGAATGGTATGAGCAACACCAATGGAGCCTGCACCTACGTCCAACTTCGCGGCTCTTAGACGGAGTGGACATTGAACTTCGGCTTCAACTTCGCACGTCTTGAACTTTCTGGCTTTAACAGAACATTCCGCCACCTTATGTCCTGTTTCACCACAATACAAGCATAAGTTCTCACTGCGACGGCATTGTTTTTCTGTAGCTGAAAGTGGACCACGCTTGTATTTCTTAACCTCCATAGGGACTACTCCAGAAGGTGTCACAGCTACAGCTGCAGGATTGACTTGCAGGAACTGTTGACGGGATTTTTCCTGACGACGCTCGAACAAACGGTTGTCACAACAAATGGCCTGGTGCATGATCTCCACTAAGGTTTGGGCATCCGGTAATATAAGGAGAAGGTTCTTCACGTCATCCCTCAATCCAAAACAGAAATGTTCGATCAATGCAGTCTCGTTTCATGGAACGTTCGTGCAAAGTTGCTAAAATGCGGATGCATAAACGGAAACTGGTCGGGATCCTTGTGTGAGCTTCTATAACTTCATGCATGCAGAACGATACTTATCAGGATCTCCAAAACATGCTTCAAAGGCAGCCACGAATCCTTCAAAGTCGTCTATTAATGGGTCGCCACGCTCAAGTAAAGGAGCAACCCAAGCCCGTGGAGATCCAACTAGTAAGGATGCCGCGTGGTTGCATGCGGATCAAGAGCCGGATCTGATTCAGGAAACCTTGAAAATTGGCACGATTGCCACTAAACTTTTCTAGCATGCTGATCTTCGGCTCTGAAGAAAAGTTTGATGAAGAGGAAACCACGAATGCTTGAGAAAGAGCTTGTGCTACAGCCTTGGAGTATGCATCAGCAGCTGCATGCGCTACATTAGTGGAACCTTGCAGATTTGTGACCACTTGGCGCAAAGTGGCCAGCTAATGAAGCAACATTTGATGCTTGCATTGAAAGTGCTCAAAATCGGCCATGATCTATGAAAGGAAAAACAAAAAGAGGAGAACGAAGGAGGAAAACCAAAAAAAAAAAAGTAACTGGAAATCAGAGAGCTATGAAAGTAGTTACTATCAAACTGTCAAGCCACGATCCAGGAACAAAGAAGATAACAGGATTTTGAAAACAAGGAGGCTTGACTCAGGAGCCGGACAAGGAGCAGGATAAGAACTGGAGCAGGATAGCGAGGCAAGGAGTAAGAATAGGAAATGGAGCAGGATAGTAGGATAAAGAACTGGATAGGAATTGGAGCAGGATAGCAAGACAAGGAGCATGATAGGAAATGGAGGAAGATAGCAAAACAGGGAGTAGGACAGGAACTGGGAATTTAGGAATCAGGAATAGGACAGGATCCAGGAGCGAAACAAGAACAGGACAGGATCCAAGAGCAAGACAGACAGGATCTAGGAGCAAGACAAGAACATGATAAGATCCGGGAGCAAGACAGGAGCATGACAGGAACCAGGGGCAAGACAAGAGCAGGAGGCAAGGAGCAAGATACAAATAAGACAAGAACAAGAATGATCGTAGAATGACTGGTGTTGATAGTAACTGATTGTACAATAATTAGGTCGGAGCTTTTATGCTCACAACTCTAAGAGCTAATCTAGGCATGAGTGCTAAAAGTGATTGCATGCATGTAAAAATGGCTGCATGCATGCAGAGGCTAAGATGAGTCCACATGTCCCTTATCCTCTAGGCATATCCTATGGCATATCCTGTAGGAATATCCTACAACCGTATCCTGTATCCGGAATCCCTGTAGGAATATCTTACAACCCGTATCCTGTATCCGGAATCCTGTATTTTGTATCGGGTCGTGACAGTCACCAGGACACTATTGCCAATGCCCAATCTCGAGGGTCTAAACTAGGGCCCAGCCTTTACCTCAAGGTAAACAGGGAGGTGCGATGATGGCCTCTACCCAGACACCACGAGGGTCCATATACAGGTGGGTTGGAGCTCTTGCCCTGTAGTGCTACTGCCGACCTGACGGGGAAGCCAATCGAGGAGCTGGAGAGGGGAGATCTGGCAAGGAGGCAACATTAGACAAAAGAGAGTGATATATATATCTATTGATTGCCTTGATACAAGATGGCCCCTTCCCAGAGAAGGTCGAAGCAAGATACAATGAAGAAGACAAACTAGAAGGACCCCGACCCACTACTTGCCTTCATCCTTAAATAGTGGGTCGGTTGGTGCTAGGTCGTAGGCCCTACTGCCATGTGGCAGAGTCTTGTCCTATGGTCTTAATGTGCCTCCCTTAAGCAAGCTATTCTGTGTACCTTGGTAGTTAATCTGGACTATTAGATCTAGTAGCTGTTAGCGTCGCTTGACAGCCATCACTATCGATCAGTACTTGTTGTACCTTCCTCGCTCGGCCATTTGTTCTCGTCACTCATTTGCTCCGTCTGGCAATTTGACGATGGTCAAACCACCATCAACCGATTGTGACTCATGACTAACTCCTAAGGGTTTGAGTGGTCAAGTTATACCCTAATCATAAGGCTAGTATTTAATGAGGACACAAGTGTTCACTGTAGGTGGACATGAGTGTTCTATTAAGCAAACCCCTAAAGCTAGGTTTGGACAATCCTAAGTACCCGGCCATGCAAGTGCTTCACAAAAAGTCTCATGCTAATGAGCTTAAGTTGCTCAACCCCTAAACATGTTCACACATCCCTTGAATGAACACTCATTAGTCTAGTGTGCCAATTACCATACCTAATTATGAGAGTTAACCTCTTTTAAGTGGATACCTAAGGCTTAACACTTTGATGTAAGCATTAGTGCACCTACTTGCTAAGATATTCAATACCTTGGCGCTAAGATTATGACAGAACCCCGAAGGGTTGTCAAGCCACGATCCAGGAACCAGGAAACGAGTAGGATTCCGGGAACAGGAAGGCTTGACTCAGGAACAGGACCGAGAGCAGGACAGGAACCAGGAACAGGAATAGGAACAGGACGGATCCAGGAACAGGCGGATCCAGGAGCAGGACAGGATCAGGATAGGATCCAGGAACAAGATAGGAACTAGACAGGATCCAAGAGCAAGACAGGAGCAGGAGGCAAAGAGTAAGACAAGAACAAGACAAGACAAGAACAAGAATAATCGTAGAATGACTGGTGTTGATAGTAACTGATTGTACAACAATTAGGTCGGAGCTTTTATGCTCACAACTCCAAGCTAATCTAGTCATGAGTCTAATCTAGTCATGAGCTAAGAATAGTGTCCCTTATCCTCTAGGCATATCCTGTAGCATATCCTATAGGCATATCCTATAGGAATATCCTATAGGTATATCCTGTAGGAATATCCTGCAGGCATATCCTGTAACCCGTATCCTGTATCCGAAATCCTGCATCCTGTATCCTGTATCCGGAAACCTGTATCCTGCATCCTGTATCCTGTATCGGGTTGTGACAGCACCTCCTCCCTAAGGACGAGTTCCACGAGTCTAGGACCTGGTTTAGCAGGATAATGCCGATGGAAGGCAGCAACTTTGGAAGAAGCATGGAGTAAGTTGGATGCAGGTTCCCAAGTGCGATCGGTAGGCAAATAACCTTTCCAATCCACCAAGTATTGAAGTTGGCGACGATGAAGACGAGAATCAAGGATGGCTGCAACTTCGTACTCAGGTTCACCAGCAATGACCACAGGAGGGGGAGGAGAAGAAGCACGACCAGGAAGAGAAGAAGGATGATACGGCTCCAACAAGGAGGTGTGAAACACAGGATGAAGTTTCACCGTGGATGGTAACTCGAGTCGGAAAGCTACAGGATTTACCTCCGCCACGATCCTGTAAGGGCCCAATCGTTGAAAATCCAACTTAGAAGAAGGCCTGTTGGTGCGAATGTGTCGACGAAGAAGCCACACGAGATCACCAACTTGTATGCAGGTGCCGGCTGACGGTGGCATCAGCATGATGCTTGTACCGTTCCTGTGCCTGCTGAAGATGAACCCGGAGATCATCCTGTACCTGACGAAGATGCTGGAGACGATCCTGTACTGCAGGAGCGGAAGAAGGAGAAGCAGGAGAGCAAAGTCAAAACGTGGATGGTGGCCTGTAAGAGCAAAGAAAGGTGTCTGGCCTGTAGATGCGTGAATGGAGTTGTTGTAGGCAAACTCCGCCATAGGAAGAAGGTCCAACCAATTATCCTGTTGGTAACTGATGAAGCAACGAAGATATTGCTCCAAGGTCTGGATTGTGCGTTCTGACTGTCCATCAGTTTGCGGGTGATATCCTGAAGAAAGATCCGCTTTAACCTGTAGACTCCGAAGAAGCTCTCGCCAAAACTTGGACATGAATTGTGGACCTCGATCGGAAACAATGCTCTCAGGAAGACCATGATGTCGGAACACTCACGGATCACCAACTCGGCAGTTGTCTGACCTGTAGCTGTCTTGTTGCAGGGTAGGAAATGAGCCTGCTTGGTGAAACGGTCAACCACCACAAGAACTGCATCGAATCCACGAGAAGGAGGAAGATCTGTGAGGAAATCCATAGAAATGGATCTCCAAGGAGCAGAAGGAACAGGAAGAGGACGAAGAAGACCAGAAGGTGCATGATGAGGCATCTTCGACCTGTTGCAGGTGTCACAACTCCGTACAAACCTTTCCACAAAACCTCGCAACCCAGGCCACCAATAGTTGCGAGTCACCAACTCAACTGTCTTGGCCACACCAAAATGTCCTGTAGCCGGGGTATCATGACAATCCTGTACCACACGAGTCCTGCAAACACCAACAGGAACGTACAGGAGACCTTCCCGGTACAGGAGTCCATCCTGTATGGTGAACAGGTTGTAGTCTGGACGGGAACTGGAGGAAGAGGAACTTGCAACGTCAGGATGAATGTGTGAGAACACATTCTTTGCCAAGTCGTCTGTAGCCAACTGCGAACGGACGTCCTGTAGGAGTGTTGAATTGCTGGAGCCTGATGAACCTGCAGTGCCGCAAGCCGGAATCGATCAGGACCCAACAACACTTGCCTTTGACAGTCAAATGCAGGATCGCCCGGGCTTGGTGCAAGGTAAGAGCGCCTAGACAATGCGTCCGCCTTGCCATTCCGAAAACCGGGCCTGTAGACGATGACGAAGTCAAAACGTGATAGGAACTCTGCCCACCTAGCCTGTCGCCGACTGAGAACTCGAGCCGTTTGAAAGTACTCCAGGTTCTTGTGATCCGTAAGAACTTGTACAGGATGTGCAGCACCTTCCAGGAAATGCCGCCACTCCTCAAACGAATCCACAATGGCCTTGAGTTCCTTGTCATGAATCTCGTAGTTGATCTCCGCCGACAGGAACTTACGAGAGTGAAAAGCTACAGGATGAAGCAACTTGTCCTCTCCAACTTGCGATAGGACGGATCCTACTGCAAAATCCGAGGCATCTGCTTCAACGAAGAAAGGACGAGAAGGATCAGGATGTGCTAAAATCGGAGCTGTCGTGAAGGTGTCCTTGAGTGTTGTGAATGCATGTTCCGCCTTGTCGACCAAGAGAAAACCTCTGTGCGCTTGGTGAGTTCCGTGAGTGGAAGTACACGCTTGGAGAAGTCCTGTATGAACGCCTGTAGAAGTTTGCAAAGCCAAGGAAACATTGTACATCTCGTACAGACTTGGGCCTCTCCCACTCCACGATGGTCTTCACCTTGTGCATGTCCATGGAAACGCCAGCAGGAGAGACGATGTAGCCCAAGAACTCCACAGAATCCCTATCGAAAAAACACTTCTCCAACTTCGCATACAAGCCATGCTCACGAAGCCGCTGTAGAACCAACCGTACATGCTTGTCATGTGCCGCCTGGTCCTTGGAGAAAATCAAAATGTCGTCGAGGTAGATCACCACAAACTGGTCCAAGAAGTCACGAAAGATGTCGTTCACCATGTGTTGGAACACGCTGGGGCATTGGTAAGGCCGAAAGGCATCACCGTGTACTCGAAGTGTCCATACCTTGTACGAAAGGCAGTCTTCCACTCATCGCCGGGACGAATCCGTACAAGGTTGTAGGCCCCTCGTAAGTCGATCTTCGTGAACACCTTTGCTCCTCGCAGCCGATCGAGAAGTTCCGGGATCAATGGCAACGGGTACCGATTCCGAATGGTAGCTTGATTCAAACCCCTGTAGTCCACAACCAAACGTAAGCTCCCATCCTTCTTCTTGACAAAGAAGATTGGCGCTCCTGCAGGGGACTTTGAGTGACGAATGAAGCCGGATGCCAAGTTGTCCTCGATGTACTGGCGAAGAACCTCCAACTCTGTGGGTGACAATGCGTAAATCGGTCCGAACGGTGGGTCTTTCCTTCTGCAAGATCAATAGGACAGTCGTAGGACCTGTGAACAGGAAGAACTGTAGCCTTGTGCTTGTCAAAAACGTCCTTAAAGTCGTGGTACTTGGATGGTAGAGAAGAAGGAGGAGAAGGAGAAGGAGTAGGCGAAGAAGAGAGTAGAAGGAGATTGAAAAACAGGAGAGTCAGACACAGGAAAGGTAGAAGAGGACGTAGGAGTTACTTGAAAGGCAAAAAGGTGGAAAGGAGCAGGATCAGTGGTAAGTTCATGCATGGTAGTGGTAAGAACTCGGAGAGGAGCAGGAGGGAGCTGTGACTGAAAAAGAGGAAGGATCTTGGGGGGTGGAACAGAGGAAGAGTAACAAAAGGAGGCAGGATTGGGAGAAACCTGTGTGGATGTTGACGAGTGTACAGGATTGGAAGAATCCTGTACAGAAGTCCGTGGTTGCACAGGAGTGAGGGAGCCTGTGAGTGTGCTGACGAACCAACAGGAGGTGGATCCTGTTGAGGAGGAACCTTCGACACTGATACAGGATTGGAAGAACCCTGTACAGGAATCCGCAAACTTACAGGAGTGGAGAGAACCTGCGGATGTGCTGAGGAACTGACATGAGGTGAATCCTGTCGAGGAAGAGTCTTCAACACTGGTACAGGAACAGGCACGGTCAATCCTGTAGCTTGTACTGCCTCAGACACCAAGGATGTATCCTGCACGCAGGAAGGTACAGGATTGATCCTGGCTGCTGGAGAGGAAAACGTGAGCGTCCTAGACCTCCAGTCGATCTGCGGATTTGCAACAACGAACCATGGCATGCCAAAAATGATGGGAGTCGACCGAGTCTTGATCAAGTTGAAGGAAATTGAACAGTTGAATGCGCCATGACTGCAAGAGAGAGGTGTGGTAGCGTGGGTAACTGCGCCAGAAGCAATCAAACGACCATCGGCCACCTCTACAGGAATGCACGCTTCAACTTCACCACCGGAATGCCATGCTGAGCTGCAAAAGTGTCATCCATGAAACATGCATTTGCACCAGTGTCTAACAGGGCAAACTCCTTGAGCTCTCGATTATTGAGGCGAATGTGTACAGGAAACTTGAGTGATGGAATGGTATTGAGCAGCACCAATGGAGCCTGCACCTACGTCCAATTTCGCGGCTCCTAGACGAAGTGGACATTGAAGTTTTCCGACTGAACTTCAGCTTCGGCTTCACGCGTCTTGAACGTTCTGGCTTTATTAGGACATTCCGCCACCTTGTGTCCTGCTGCACCACAATACAAGCATAGGTTCTCATCCCGACGACGTTGCTTCTCAGCAGTTGAAAGTGGGCCACGCTTGGATTTGTTAACCTCCATAGGAACTGCTCCAGAAGGTGTCGTAGGAACATGTGCTACGGCTACAGGATTCGTTGGCAGGAACTGCTGACGGAATTTTTCCTGACGGCGCTCGAACAAACGGTTGTCGCAGCGAACGGCCTGTTGCATGATCTCCGCTAACGTTTGAGCATCCGGTAATGTAAGGAGAAGGTCCTTCACATCATCCCTCAGCCCAAAACGAAAGTGTTCGATCAACGCAGTCTCGTCCCATGGAATGTTTGTGCACAATTGCTGGAATTCAGATGCATAAACTGAAGCTGGTCTGGATCCTTGTGTGAGCCTTCGTAACTTGGTGCATGCAGAACGGTACTTATCAGGATCTCCAAAACAGGCTTCAAAGGCAGCCACGAAACCTTCAAAGTCCTCCATCAATGGGTCGTCACGCTCCAGCAAGGGAGCAACCCAAGCTCGTGGAGATCCACTTAGTAAGGATGCCAAAAGGCCAACCTTTTGTGCATCCGTCGAGTAGCGGCGTGGTTGCATGCGGATCAAGAGCCGAATCTGATTCAGGAAACCTTGGAAATCGGCACGGTTGCCACTGAACTTCTCTGGCATGCTGATCTTCGGCTCCGGAGAAAAGTTCGATGAAGAAGGAACCACAGATGCCTGAGAGAGAGCCTGCGCAGCAGCCTTGGAGGATGCATCAGCAGCTGCATGTGCCGCATGGGTGGAGCCTTGCAAATCGGTGACCACTTGGCGCAAAGTGGCCAGCTCATGGAGCAACATTTGGTGCTCGCGTTGGAAGTGCTCAAAATCAGCCATGATCTTATGAAAGAAAGAAAGGAGAAAAACGAAGGAAAAGAATCAAGGAAAAAAAAGTAGCTAGGAAACGAAGAGCTATGAAAGCAGTTACTATCAAACTGTCAAGCCACGATCCAGGAACCAGGAAACGAGTAGGATTCCGGGAACAGGAAGGCTTGACTCAGGAACAGGACCGAGAGCAGGACAGGAACCAGGAACAGGAATAGGAACAGGACGGATCCAGGAACAGGCGGATCCAGGAGCAGGACAGGATCAGGATAGGATCCAGGAACAAGATAGGAACTAGACAGGATCCAAGAGCAAGACAGGAGCAGGAGGCAAAGAGTAAGACAAGAACAAGACAAGAGCAAGGAACAAGAATAATCGTAGAATGACTGGTGTTGATAGTAACTGATTGTACAACAATTAGGTCGGAGCTTTTATGCTCACAACTCCAAGCTAATCTAGTCATGAGTCTAATCTAGTCATGAGCTAAGAATAGTGTCCCTTATCCTCTAGGCATATCCTGTAGCATATCCTATAGGCATATCCTATAGGAATATCCTATAGGTATATCCTGTAGGAATATCCTGCAGGCATATCCTGTAACCCGTATCCTGTATCCGAAATCCTGCATCCTGTATCCTGTATCCGGAAACCTGTATCCTGCATCCTGTATCCTGTATCGGGTTGTGACAAAGGGTGTGCCTTGGGAATTGTATTGTGTGCCATCTAGCTTAGTGTCACATATTCATATAACATTATTTCCTAAAATATAAGTTATCTCGTCATAGCCCTTCAGACCTGAGAGTTACACATAGTGCCACAAATATGACTCATAAATGCCAACCCTAAAACCCCTCTCTATGAACCCTTAAAGAACATGGTAATGAGAACCTACATATTAAAATCCCATGCTTATAGTTAGACAAGGGCATGGCCAATGATCACATTATAATTTAGGATGTATGCCCTGTTTAAATAGTGTCATGAACTACCTGGTCTAGAATATATTAAGTTAATGTTAATATTATTATTAGAATATCTCAACACTAGAATATTTCTTTTAAAATATTTTAAAATTAATAGTTGGATTCATATTAAGGACCAAAGGTTCATATTCAAATTTAGAATTAAAGGTGAAGATTCAGATTTATAATCTACCTTCAACATTTATGTTATTTTATATAAATATATTATAAACACATTGATGTTTCTTTATAAAATCAAACTTTAAGATGCTATTAAACATTAGTGTAAACATATTTGATACGTGTGGATGTACTAATTAAACACAAAATTAAATAAATAAAGCAAATCCCAATAGTTTGTCTTAATACAAATATGATAATATACATAAACCGATGAACTTACATAATACACCATATATTTTCTTACTCTCTAAAATTTGAAATACGTGCAGACATATGAGCATATATGTATACGCATACTATAAGGTAGTTATATGTATATATGTGTATATATTGATCATAAACATGCTTATATGAACGTATATATGTGAATATATTACAATATTATATGTCATAAGTAAATACAAGGAAAATAATATACCTAGGAATCTTTCTTTTTACTTTTAAAGTCTTAACAAAGAATTAAAGTATATATATATATATATATATATATTAAAATTAAAGCAAAATATATAAGCATAAGTATACACATGTATTAACTAATTAAAACATATGTATTTTGTAGACAAGCATAAATAGCCAAGTGAAGCAGTATATACAAAGAAAAGGTATAATATATATACATATATTTCTAAATAATTAAAAAGTTAATTATAAATTTGAAAAAACTTGTGAAGAATACATATACACATATATATGTAATTTTAGACTTACATGCAAAGCAAAGAAAGAATTTGAATTTAAATCAATTTTACATACACAAACGTAATCATATTTATGCACATTTTATTATTTACATATCTCATTTCTTAGAAATAGTACTTAAATATTTTAAATATAACTTACTAGTTTATACAACTACACATTTTATAAATACCAGAAAAGTCAGGGGTATATAACAAATTTTAAGTATAAAATTTGTTTACCTTATGGGGCCTTATTAAAGAATAAATATATGGATAATATAAATAAAGAGATGTTATTACTAATAACATGTTGATATTTTTAAATAACATTATATCCAATGGTTTAGGATGCTAGGTCATAATATATAAAGGATGTTACATTGTTTTAAGTAAAAAGTAAATATATAAAACGTAAAAATATAACTTAATCGCATCTTAATTTTACCATAATTAAAATTTTCTTTATACATGTCTCTAATAGATATAACTAAGTTTATATACTTATTTATTTAATGAACTTAAGAATAATTAAAATAGTAGCTAGGCATAATACAATAATACAACATGGTATCTATATATGCAAAATATGTATTAAACTCATATTATATCAATATATATTTGTATGCAACTGGAGATGAATGGATAAAACAAGAGACAGCTTTATATATGGAAAAAAAATACAGATATATGTATATATTAATTAATTACCACCCAAAACCCTATTAATTACCGACATAATTTGTAGTTTCTTTCTATAGCGATACTCCCGTGTAAGCTGCAGATGAACATTAGGACTTCCCCTACGTAAAAGCCTTAAGTCATCCTCAACGCTCGTGGGAAACATTCCAAGAATCTCCGTACACCGTACGGCCAGGGATATTCTGGCGATGAGGATATTCCGTGCCTCAGCAGATTCCGTGTCGAGAGCAGAAACTAAGTGTTCTTTACAGTAGTGCTGCTTGTGTAACAAAGGCTTGTATAATGGCTTCGCCCTCAATCTTCCCAAGCAGTTTAAGTAATCTTGAATGTAAGCCGTTTTATTCCTGTTAATAGCACATAGACATTCACATTCTAAAGGCTCAAGCATGTGTATGTTATACGTTTATGCTTCGTGTGTATACACACATATACATACGCATGCATTTTCTACGCCTCATACAAGGATACACATGTACACACAAATACATACAGACACATGTATAATACGATACCTGGATCCCGTTTCCATATGTGTAAGATGTACTATTGTAGAAGCTTGCTTAAAGGCAGCAAGAAGACTCGGATCTATTATCCCAGAGGAATATACCGTAGGGCCAGGTTGGTATGGTAAATATTGATACCCGATATCCGCCCACCTTGATATTAATTCCCACCATTCCTATAAAAACACCATGTAATTAAACCTCTATGGTGCGTGCATGCAACACACACACACAATATATATATTATATATATAATATATATAGTGTGATAGATTAAACATTTATTTATTATACCTTGTCTTGACCTGCATTTCCACCTTCAAATTCTTCAATAGCTTGTTTAACTGATGCCCAAGTTGTTTCCCAAAGAGTCCTGTTGTTTTGGTCACCGGTCCATGCTTTAATAAACCATAATAGTGCATCCTGATAAAAACAAATATATATATTAACTTAACTCTACATACACACACAACATAGATCTATATGTGCTCTATATACCAAATCTCTCTCTCTCTCTCTCGTGTGTGTGGAGATATTACCTCAAAGGAACTGAAGATATCTGTGGAATCGAAGGGGTTGTCCTTCAGCACAAAACCTGCAAATAGACCAGAAACAAAGTTAAGAACTTGCACTGTATTAGGAATTCACAAGATCCGAATTATATAAACTGCATACATATGAATTACTATTAATAACTATAAGAACTGTGCGTGTTTGTGTGTGTGTGTGTATCTACCGTAATAAAGGAATAAATTGTCATTAGAGCGTGGACCAAATGATGCAAAAAGCTGTTGTCCCTTTTTTAAAGGACGTTTTGCAACAATTTCTAGTTTGCGATCGATCACCGGTTGAGACATCCAGTCTGCCTGCATATATATAATTTTAATATATTATATACGCATTCATAGCATGTATATTAATAAGAAAATCCAACTTATTATATATGCTGAGTTAAGCTTTTGATTTTATGCTTGTTCACTGGATGAGAGTGACATCGTTGTTCATATGGACGATCATGAACTTAAGCTTCAATCTTTGCGGGTGTAATCAATGAATAACTAACGGTTTCTTAATTACCTGGTATATATAGTGATGGTTAATCATATCCATAAACGGCATAAGAACATAGTGTGAATACTTGTCATCAGGTAAAACTGGTAACGTAAATGCACGACTGTGTACCATAGTTACTGCCCACTCTACAAAGTTGACTGTAAGTTTTGATATATACGTGTGTGTGTGTGTGTGTGTGTGAGAGAGAGAGAGAGAGAGCATATATGTATGTATGTATCTATGCATATAATGTATATACGGTCTTACTATAGTCATTATAATCACCAACTGGATAATGAGATGACTGGAGCTTATTAAAACTTTGCTTAATCGCTCTTCTAACTTGAATTAATTCACGCAAGATTGGCCACCATTGTACTTCAAGCAGATCCTGTATCACATATACATATACATATATACGTGTATGTATAGAATGCATTTTATACATCTATGCATAGTGTATATTTAGATATATATGTATATATTACCGAGGAGTTCAGATATATGGGCGATGGCATGTTCCGTGGAAGTATTTGAATATACTCGAACCACTTGGAACTCTTTCCTAATCTCCTGTAGAATTTTAACAAACATTAGATAGTAAGTCAGAATTACATAAAAAAAATTACTATAATTTAGGCAACAGTTAAATAGCAAAACTATTATTCACTTAAGCACCAACTTCTCTTCTAGAAGACGTACTGCTGCTAAATCCCAGCTATCTTTAAACACATTGCTTGCTGAGCTTTTATCATAGAGACCTGTATCAAGCTACAAACATAATATATATACATGCATACTTACATAACATACATATATATATATGTGTGTGTGTGTGTGTGTGTGTGTCTCTCTTCTCTCTCTCTCTCTCTTCTCTCTCTCTCTCTATCTATCTATCTATATATATATATATCAATTATGTGTATTATTAATATATACATACCGCAAGTGTGCAAAGTGTTTCCCCTTCTTCAATATCCCTCGATGCAACGACTCCACGTACAGGATCGCATTGATAAGAGGAGTCATTAATTGAAGAAAAAGCTATCTTATCAGATATTATTAAACCATGCTTTTCACACCAATCTGAAAACTAAACAAACAAAAATCATTAATGGAAAGAGTAAATACGTTTGTGTTCGTGTACACACACACACACACACACACATGCATATACATATTATATATCTTACATTATTTATTTCTTCAAGAGATGCTTTATCATCGCCACCATTGACAATTGGACGGTCAAATGGGAATTTTAGAGCGTCCTGGAGAATATTCTTCTTATTAAAACGGTATCTCGTGGCAAGTACGTCGTTTCTGCTTTGTTTTTCTATTTGCCACCTACAAGGCGAACACGATTCCTCCACATTTGAAGACAACTGCATAGATATATTACATGGTCAATATATATAAACACACGATATGTGTATAGGTATATATATGTCGAAATATAGGAAGTATATATACATGTATGCAAACGTAAAATGTACATGCCTTTAGAAATATATCTGCATGCCTGCTCCTCTCTCTCTCTCTCTCTCTCTCTCTCTCTCTCTCTCTCTCTCTCTCTATATATATATATATATATATATATATTATTTATTTAAATATGCAAGTGTATATGCATGAACCTGTATATACATATATTCATAGAGTGTCTGCTAATATATTACACATTGGTTACACATAAGGAGAAATAGGTCTCTACCAATCTATCTATCTATCTATCTATATACATGTGCGCAACTTACAGATTCTTCCCAGACAGCAGCTTGCAGAAGAAGATCATCTTCTCTTATATCTGTTGTGTAACTAGTCAGTAAAGCAAATATTCGCTTTTGAATGGCTCTTTGTGCAAGTTTGACAGCAATACGTATATCTTTGTTAATATTTCTCGACAAGTCCATGTAGCTCTGTAATTAATAGATTGTTAACAAAATAATAACAGCAACTAAATTTTTTATGACTGAATAAAACATCACTTTAATTATTAAAATAAGGCAAATACACTCCAAAATCATTCAACCATACGTTTTATATATTATATATGTCTATATGCATATGCGAATACGTGTCTGTGTCCAGCATTTATAGATACAAACATACATATAAATATTACCACATTTATATCTCTGTAGCGATAATCTGGACCGTCCTTTGCCATTCTGTACCATCCACATTGTCAAAATCCAACGGTGGTTCTCCCTTCTGGTTTTTATTGTGAAGTCCAATGGCATTTCTCGCGTAAAAACAATGACGTTAGAACACAAACCGTTGGCCGGTCAATTGTACCGTCTGGATTGATAATAAAATCATCGTTGACTAAGTCAACACTCGAGCCTTTGACCGAATCAATTGCAGTCCTGCTGACTTTGACTGTCAAGTATCTATTACTGTTTACTCCACCGTAATTTGTAAAAAACCATTCAGCTATATCCTTAAAAATGATTACTTATCAGTATCGTTAGATGTGTGTGTGTAATAAGCTATGTGTGTATGTGTGTGTTGTGTAAGTTGTATATCTTAAAATATAGAAATAATATAGCATAACAGTAATAATGTAGTATTATACTCACATATATAAATAAATAAATAAATAACTATATATATATATATATATATTATATATATATATATATATTATATGCAATAAGCATACGGTATAATTTCCCTTATGTTAATAAAGACAAATTATACTATGTATGATATTATATACTATAGTGTACTATATTAGACTTTAGTCATAAATTTATAGCTACTTACATTGATATCTGAGAATAATTTTGCTCCCTTCCCAAAAATTTCTTCCCCTACATTAGAAAATCAAAAAGTGGCTTAAATATAAGAAATTAAAAGGGCTATACCTTGCAATAGAAAACCATCACCTTTCTTAGTCCCGTCACGAATTCTTACTGTATACAGAATATGAATATATAAACACAGATACATTAACTTGCATATATATAGTGATATGTATGTTAGTGTTCTATGTATAAAATATATATATCACATACATTCACACATATAGATGAATGTGTATTTCAAAAGCATTACCATGTCCATTGTGCTCTGGGGATGGACATAACTCATGCATTTTGCTGCTTACTTGACATGCCAAGCTATATACAAGAGATAGCGACCACACTGTGGATTAAAAATACGTCTGAGAAGATACGTGTCTATATATACGAAAGAGAGAGTACCAAATTCAGAAAACTTAGCATATGCGGTATCTGCTCCACGTAAAACACTGAAAGATAGTGTCGCAAACTGCCTCATTGCATAATCTCTTTGATAATATAAGAATCTTCTATATTGTTCATCTCCTGAAACCGCAAATATACATATACACATGCACGTCTAAATATGTATATGTATATGCAATATGTAATATACTGCTTGCGATGAATACACACAGACATAACGCTTTTTACTTACCATCTCAGTAAACAGAATTGGTAAAGAACATATGTTGGCAAAGCGTTTATATAGGACACCACTTAGATGAATTGCCTTTGGCTCTGATAAGAACAATTAAGTATATCATAGATTCCTAAATATGAGGTAAATTAAATCAATAGATGCATATACCTTCATACATACAATGTCTTACTTTTCTTGTAGTAGCTTTGTAGAAAGCCGAACTTCCCAAGGAGCTGCATCCAATGAGCCTTCAGAAATTTCATCAGTAATGCATTCATTGAACTGAAGTTTAAACACAAAATGAATCAGTTAATAAAATTAATTAAGCTTAACATAAGCAAGAGTCAAAACCTACGGGGAAATCCAAGATGGTATCTCCATCCTTCTTCTGTCCATTTTGGTACATAAAATCCTGCAAATACACACATATACAAATACAGCTGTGTTTTGTTTTTATGTGAGAGAGGGAGAGAGACAGAGACAGACAGAGAATACGATACATTCTCTGCATGAGTACTCGACTATATATGTTCTTATATAAAAGGTTTGGAACTTACAACTATAAAAGTTGTCCATATATTCATACATACATACATTAGTTTGTCCAAGCTTACAATTAAAAGATTGTATATTTAATTATGTTATGTACACGCATATAATATGCTTACATTTTTTGAGCTACTCTTCTGCAGCTTTCCCCAGTCGAATGAATCCGTATTCTCCACAAAGCGTTTGCTTGTAAACCATTTCCATGAAGTAAAGTGCTTTCTATGTGAGAAATCCTGCAAAACATATCATATACTTTAGTTCATATCCAGCTTCCATATATATATATATATATACATATATATAGACAGACACACACACACACACACACACACACACACACACAATAATTAGCCTATATCTTCTGAGATATATGAATTAACATGTGGTGTTTAGTATATGTGAAAATGCGTATAAATAATTTTATACACACACACACATAGAACAGTTTGTATCTATATACATTTTAATATGGGTATAATATATATATAGACATCAAATTTTCTATATGCATATATCCATTTATATGACTACGCTAAGAATTGGAGGCAAAATGCAGATCTACTTACAGGCAAGGAGCATCCAGTGCTGCATATGGAGCAGCATTGAAGTATGAGAACTGCGATAAACAGGATCCGCCATAGCTCCTCCATCCCAAGAACCCTAAATCTCTAGGGCTCGAATGTCTCTGTTTTTAGGGTATAGGTCCTGGACAAAATGCGGAGGTTCTTGGGACCATTTGTGCGACGCTTTTCAGGAATTGCATATCCAGGTTTAGTTTATTATATTTGCACACACAACGCAAAACACGTATATGTATATATGGTATATATTAATGTTTTAATTGTACATATAGACTCCCTGGAGATTTCTGAAAGCAACTTGGGAAACAACAGGTACTATTGAATTATAATATAAATAAGTTAACTATATATTTGAATTTATATTTATATAGTTTCCAAAATCAGTATTTACATACGTACGTACGTACATATGTGTGTGTGTGTGTGTGTAAAAGCTGTATATTTAACTTATAATGTTGAAAGCTTTAACAAGTTGATATGAATTCAGGAAATGTCATTAATTTAGTATGTTTATAATGTAAACATGTAATTTTTAGTATTGATTAATGTTTGACATTATTATTTTTTCTAAAGAATTATTATACCCAATAAGGAGCGGAAGAGAGTAAGGCCAGGAATTGTTTCTAAGGAGTCTTATATACCAGGAAACGTAAGAAGGCCTAGTTATGCAAAACTAGTATATGGTAAAGGTGCCCCGAACAGCCCCTAGAATCCCAGATACATGATGAAAATGGCAGAAGAGCTATGCGAGAAGTATGTACATTTGCTGCACAAGTGCTGGATTTTGCTGGAAAACTCGTCCGAGTACGTGTATACATGTGTATGTGAATGTGTGTGTGTGTGTGCGTGTGTGTGTGAGAGAGGGAGAGAGTATGTATGGAAGCCATTAAAGCTACTTGAAACTTAATGCTGACTTAAGTAAACATTACAATATGGTATATATATAGAGCCAGCTCTCGCACACACTGATATGTGTATATATTAATTTAATTAAAATTAATTTGAATATTTTACAGCCAGGAGTCACTACGGACTATATTGATAAGGAAGTACACAAGATGATATTAAAAGGAGGAGGGTATCCATCTCCTCTAAGATATCATAAGTTTCCGAAGAGTATATGCACTTCAGTAAATGACGTTGTATGTCATGGAATTCCAGATTCCCGTCCACTAGAGGTATATTCTAAATAAATAAATATTTAAGTTACTTCAATGTTTATATTTTTAAAATGTCAATATTATCTGATTTTTTTGTGTAGGACGGCGATATTATCAACATTGATGTTACGGTGTACAAAAATGTATGGTTTCAGTCATCTCTCTCTCTCTCTCTCTCTCTCTCTCTCTCTATATATATATATATATATATTAACTCTGAGGATTTACAGGAGCATCATGTGACACATCAAAGACATTCTTTATGTGGAAATGTTGACGATGAGTTGAAGCAGCTTCTTGAGGGTGTGTACTATCTATACATACATAAATATAGAGAGAGTGAGAGAGATGCTTATGAATGCGTATACCTCTCTTTTTTATAAGCACATGCACCCACTAGACAATGAACACACACACACACACACACTTTTTTGCAGGTACGCGAGAATGTTTAGCAATGGCAATCTCAATATGCGGCCCAGGAGTTGATTATAATCTATTGGACAAACAATACAGTAAGCTGGTTATTATTGATAACATTAAGTTACAATATAATTTTCAGTAAACTATAACATTTTTATAATATAAATTTAATAATAATAATATGAACTGCTTAATTAATATTTTTTTTCTTATACAATATTGCGGATAAATATAAGTATGGCGTAATAAGAGACTTTCTGGCCATGGCATTGGGAGGGTTTTTCATTCAGCTCCAGCAATTATTCCATATCGTAAGTTTGCCGTATATATATGTATGTGCGTGTACTATGGTTTAGTTTTTAATGTATTATTGTATGATGTTGTGATTACAGGGAATAAAATACCGGGACGGATGCTTGTTGGAGAAAACATTCACAATAGGTTAGTAAATATTGATTAATTTAATATTTAATATATACAATCAAATTATATATAATTAAAATAATGTATTTTATTTCATTTTGTAGAACCAATATTAACAACTGGGGGTATCAATTATAAGATATGGAATGATGGGGACAGCAGTGACCGTAGATGGTAGCTATACTGCACAATTTGAACATACGGTTTTGATAGTAGAAAATGGTGTACAGATTTTAACATTGCCAATTTAAGTAAATTCAATAGTGTTTGTTTGTTTGTGGTTGTGTGTGTGTGTGTTTGCAATATTATATTCTTTTGTTATAATTATTTTTTTAAACAGCATAATTGTTAATTATGCATTAAACTTTGAGAAGATTACATTTTATACCCCTAAAATTTATCATATTTGCGTATGTACCCAAAGTTTTATGTTTAGTTGTATACTCAACTGTAAACATATATTAAAAAAATATACCCTTTTAAAATAACAATATTAATTAAAAATATGTTTTTAATTCATAATACATTGTTAATGAAATAATTAAAGTTTATTAAGTGTTAAATGTTAAAAATGTCATAGTAAAAAATGAAATATTTTTAAAAATAATTATATTATATTGTGATATATATGTTTGATAGGTTGTAGTTAGACCTAAATATAATAAATACAAATTAATTATCCCTTTTTGTAAAATATTTTTTTATGTTTAATTTTAAAATTTATGAAGTTTTAAATTGAAATTTTAGGGGTATATGTGTAAATATAAATTTTAATTAAAATGAGTTAATTCATAATTTTTAAATTAAAATCATAAACATATTTTTAGTTAATATTGTTATTTTAAAAGTCAAAATATTATAATCAATTTTTTTTAAAGGTATATATGTAAATTTAAAACTTTTAAAAAGGTATATATACGATAAATTAAATGTAAATTTCCCTTAACTTTATCAAGCTCATGCTTGTGTTATATATTATATATATATATATTATATATATATATATATATAGTGCACGTATACTTTAGGAAATATAATCTCGTATAAATGTCACTCTTTAGTTACCTTTAATTTAAATCAAATATATCTTTGATAATATAGTAAAAATAAACTTTTAAAATCATCCACATCAATACTAATATATTTAAAATTAATTATATACATATTTGTAATTAATTATAAAACCTATTGTATTTCTTTAAAATTCTAGCAAACCGACAAGTATATGCATAATTTATAACAGCAAATAAAACACTTTTTAAATATATAGGTTACCATTAAACCGATGGAAACCAAAATATAATATGTTATGACATAAATATATAATATTAACCTAACTATACTATACATTATCTTGATATAAATAAATTTATATATTCGGATAATCTGCTATATAATGATTAAAATTGATATTGTTAACTCGTTAAGGGATTAAACTTCACTTAACCTTTTATTTACTTCTTAAACTTTATTAAGGATATACCTTGTATTATGCTGAAAATTCAACTAGAGATATTACATGAATAACCTGGGTGAAATATAATTTCTTTTATTATTATTATTATTCTGTTTTGAAGTACTAATGTCATAATGCGCATTTTCGCTCTAGAATTTCCAAAGATGAACCCTAAGTCTCTGTTTTAGGGCTTGAGGAAGCGGAAGCGATGGCGCAGCTCCTTTGTGAAGCGCTTGCGATGGAAGCCGATTCTTCGTATCAGATTCAACACCACATTGGCAGCAAAACAGGAGCCGCTAGTCCCGGAGCCTTCTCCGACATCAAAAAGCAGCAGCAGGCTTGATTCTGGGAAGACAGGCAAGTGCCTATTTCTATTTCTACTTTTTTCTCTGTGGTTTTATATAAATCTTTGCAATTGCGCACTTCTAAATCCAAATTTTTGCATTCCGCTCGGTGGAAATCCGCATTTCCAATCGAAAGTCCATCACTCAAAAATCTTTCTGTGAATAAGTGCTCAAGAATCCGCATTTATATTGCAGCTAGGGCTTATCTTTCCGGCGGTACAATCGCGATTCTGGCGACGATCGGAGTCCTGCATGCGAAGCGGATGTACGATGACAAGAAGGTGGGTTGTCTGCTGTTCATCTGTTAAAAATTCTAACTTGCTTTTTTTCCAGATGGAGCTAGCTATACAGCAGGGTTATGAGCCAGAATTTGCACCAGATAAAAAGGTATGTATATATACGCATATGTTCTATATAGCCTTTGTTAGGGAGAAAGGTTTAGGGTTTATGCTCTGTTTTAATACTGCAGGCTCGTTTTCTGCAACTTCTGCCACTCCGCTCCATCTCACGAGTTTGGGGATCGATCACGTCAGTTGTACGTTGTTGAGCCACATTAATTTGAACATTATTGTAGTGCACTTTAAATATAAATCAGTTTGTTAACGCAGAACTTGCCAACGTGGTCAAGACCTGTTGTTTACAAGGCTTGGGCTCGAGCTTTTCACACTGGTACGTTGCTACATAGCATTCTGGATGTGTGTGCGCGCGCACGTTTTATGTTGAAACTTAAAATAAGAAACTTGGTAAATCGCAGATCTGGAAGATGTACCGTTGCCCTTGGAGGAATATGCATCGCTCCGCGACTTCTTTTCTAGAGGACTCAAGGAGGGTGTTAGACCAATCGACACCCACGAAAATTCCCTGGTAATGTGAGTGTGTGTGTGTGACAGAGAGAGCATGCTACTTTATTCCCCATGGTGTTTAACAACTGCGAAAATGGTCCTTGGTCAACAAGCTGCTGTACATCTTTATATATGTATTAAACGCAGTTTGTTTAACAAAGCCCCATTTTCGCAATTGTTAAATAGGCAAGTAAATAAGGTTGCATGCTTAACTAATTATCTATCCTTCAGCTGAGCCCTGTGGATGGTGTTGTTGTGAGATACGGTCGTGTTACGCAACCTGGTGCCAAGGTTGAACAAGTTAAAGGGTTTACGTATTCAGTCGCCAGTCTCCTCGGGGCTGAACCACATATTATGAAGGATCCAGTCGTAACAAAGCCAGATGAAGAACCCAAGAAGAAGAGCTCGAGGAGTATCTTCACTTTCTGGAGGTCGCAGCCATCCATTGACGTTAAGGCCCCTAAAGTACCAAGGTGATTTTAAATTTAGCAACTAATAAACACTTAACAAGTTAAACTAAACTTGTACCTAAGTATCTGCTTACAGTCCTCCCAGAGAGCTCTTCTACTGCGTTCTCTACTTGGGCCCTGGAGATTACCACCGTGTTCACTCACCTTCGAACTGGTGCATTGGCACCCGCCGTCATATGCCAGGTATATACATAATATTATCCTACTAGTACTGTTAGATATTTTCTAGAAAATTTGGTGCACATTGATTTAGTTATAGATATTAACAAGCTAATGAATGAATGACATTCACTTATCGATTATATATATATATATATTTGTGTACCAGTAACGTTGGTAACATCTTGAATAAACCTGAACTTTGAATTTGTTATCTTTAAACTGTGCAACAGGCGATCTCTATCCAGTGAATGCCCGTGCAACCAGGACAATCCAGAACTTGTATGTTCTGAATGAAAGAGTAAGTAAATCTATTGAAGTATCTATTAATAGAGAGAGTTGTAATTGTATTTACAGCCGTTTGCACCCATTATCGAGCATTGGATATTGGGTTACCATACAAAATCAAATGATATCTATATATATATATAAGAAAGTTGTAACAACGATATAAAGTTTTAATATGAACTTAAGAGTGATTTTGATTTTGATTTCAAGGTTGTTCTTCAAGGCGACTGGAAGGAAGGCTTTATGGCCATGGCCTTGGTCGGTGCGACAAACATTGGTTCCATAGAGGTTGGTGTTCCTACTTATATGCATATGCATTGCACACGCGCACGCATCATATACCTCTGTGTGTGTGTGTGTGTTCATATTGTATATATAACCGTCTGGATATTACAGTTGAAGCATGAACCAGAACTGAAAAACTAACCGCGCGGACGTGATTGAAGTGAATATCAAGGACAACTGTGGATACTGCATTAGAAAGGGCGATGAGGTAAGCTTAGATAAATACATATATTTTATTTCTACATTATGAAAGTATGAAACTACATACATGATACAAACAGAAGATATTTGTATTAGAATGTTCTCCTGATATGTGATAACTGATATAAATCGGGTGTATACGTAAATCGGTAACATATACATGCATACACATACATTTAGACATATGTACACACACACACACACACACACACATGTGCATAGGGATAAGTATACAATATATATGTACACATGTTGATGTGTGTTTGTGTTTGTGTGTGTGTAATGATCAGGTTGCTACGTTCAACATGGGATCTACCGTGGTTATGGTATTTGAAGCACCGGGCAATGTTCAGAACCTGTTTGGAGTTTTAGAGGACCCTTATCAAGGCTTCAAGTTCACGGTACAAAAGGGACAGAGGATAAGGATGGGCCAAGCTATCGGCCAGTACTAAAATGTAAGTAAATATTTATATGATATGTCATATGTAGTATGATACATATATATCATGCAGATGGTTTGTCGCGTTATGTCTATAGTAAATTTATCTTTAACATCAATACATGTATCGTATATTTGGATGCATTTATACAGATACAGCATACATAGAAACATGTATAAATGTTATGTAAAGCTCACAGTCGTATATTGGTATGGAATGCATGCATGTCATGTATATGTATGTCATACATGTATACATTTTGAGCTAACGTAGTTCTGTTACAGGAGAGAGCAGCTAGGAGTGAGGCCCCACAGGTTCGATTCGCATGCAATTTTGCTAAAAGTGGATATGAATATACTAGATAGCAAGTACTGATACTGTTTGTTTGGAGAGTTTTTACGTTTAATAGAATCCTTTTGTCATACAATCTCTCTCTCTTCTATATATATACATGTACACAAACACACACACACACAGATACATACATATATATATATATATATATATATATATATATCTGTGTGTGTGTGTGTGTGTGTGTGTGTGTGTAATATATATGAGAAGTGCGCACGTGGATACATTCTTTGGGGCCTGACCTAAGCGTTTAGGTCTCTCTCTCAGACACACACACATACACACACACGATACATTATATTTAGAAGATAAAATAAAATGAAATACTGGAATTTTTGGTTCGCATATCCTTTATTAATGTGCTTCTATTCCTGCAGACTTCCGAAGAAACTCCGTCACGTATTGCTGCCTGAAAGTTAAGAAAGTTAAGACAGGTAAAGTGTGTGTGTGTGTGAGAGAGAGAGAGAGAGTAGCTGATGTGTGAGAGAGAGAGAGAGAGAGTAGCTGATGTGTGTGTGAGAGAGAGAGAGAGTACCTGATGTGTGTGTGTGTGGTGTGTGTGTGTGTGAGAGAGAGAGAGAGAGAGAGAGAGTACCTGATGGGATGATCATCTTGTGGTCTATTATACGGTGTCCAGATTGGAGCTCCAACAAACAGCCTCATTGCCTGTTACAACAAACGGTATACATTTATATAACCGTATAATATACAAATGTACATACACATGTACCCGTATGAACTATTACTATGTACCTTTATGTAGTTGGATTCATCATTGGTGAAGCGATGATAACTGCCAGCCGGGAGGACAATCATATCACCCTTTTCCACCCAGATTCGAATCCACTTATCATCGGAATCTCTTATATCAAAGTAACCTGCACAGGCAAGTGCGTGTGTGCGTGTGTGTCTGAGAGAGAGAGAGAGGTACAGATATATACGTGTGTGTAGAAAACCCGACATAGACACATGTATATACATGTATATGTAGAGAGATTTAGTGAATTTATGTCATTAGACTTAATTAAGTGAAGAAACTGACCGCTTCCATCGAGACAATAGCGAATCTCTTCGTCCGTATGGATGTGTTCCTCGTAGAATGTCTTTATCTTCTGCTCATAATTGGGCAGCTTGTCTGGGCTCACCGTAATATAATCCTGTTTAACATGTTTCACACACATACACATGTACTATATACTTATATACAGGGAGTTACAGATAACAACTGGGCGTGCTTTTACTCTTCAAAGGTACTCAATCACCAAAGGTACACACCCGTACACACACACATATATATATTGTGCATATAGATAGACACATAGATATATGTGTATACATATATATACACAGATACATACGTTTCTGTATATGTATGAGTTCCACGAGGAGCACGCACACATCTAAATAATGTGATAATAGTCGTATAGAATAGAAAATGTCACAATAGGCACGTGTATACGAATGTCATAGTATAATTCGAAGATAGATCGAACACCCCAAACCACACACACGCACTCACCTCATATGTGTACCCACGCTCTTGTCGAATCTTCTTCAATTCTGGGTCTGTTTCATACTCATCTGCATTCAATCTCCAATGCAAAATCCCCAACTCTGAATTCAAATCATTAGTGTTTATTAGTGTTTTTCTCTTGTTAATTAGATTAAATTACCTGCAAGCTCCTCTTCAGTGACATACTGAGGAGGATCCATATGATGAGGAAGCCTTTGATCCTCCTCTGAATTGTCCATGTACCATGCCTTCATCCTGTCTATATACATACCCACCCCCCTAGGCCTTAATTTTATACCTGTTTTCCACAGTATATTCCAGCATCTTCCCAGCATATTCTTTCTGTGCATTATATGCATGAGTTATACAACTCACACATTAGCTGTGTGTATATTTGTCTCTACTATTTATTCATACAAAAGTGTATATGGTAACTTTATACCGTTTTAGCTCACATTCACGCGCACGCACGCACACACATTGATGTGTATGAAGGTTATAGTCAAAGTTTTATTTAAACTAGTACACTATTATGACTATTATGTGTCAAAACATGTATAGTGTTATTTTAATAAGATACGCAGGCTGATATTTTATTTAAGTATTGGTGTCAACCTAATATTATATAAAACTACCTAGCTTACTAATATATTACTTCTAATGTGTCAAAACCAGGTCAAGCTGAGAGATAAGAACGACACGGAGTATCTTTTCTCCTGATAGCAATGTGTGTGAGTATTATATATGTATTATTGAAGATTTAATTTTCTTGTGTGTGGATGTATACAAACAGGACAGGAATCTACTTTTCTATTGTGTACAGCACCGCCCTTCTGAGGACTTGTTGGTATGTTATATATATTACATATATTCTTATATTATATATGTTATTATTCTCTCTCTCTCTCTCTCTCTCTCTCTCTCTCTCTCTCTCATACATACACACACACATACACGCATAGATTGCGTAAACGAATTGAACACATAGACCAATATTTGTATGAACTTTTTGTTTGTAAACAAACTTGTGGCCCACACACACATATAGTTATATATACATATATTTACGGTGTATTGAAAAATTAATAATACATCTTTATGTATGTACGTGACTTAAACTAAACTCATTATATATCTACATACTCAGTTACTATTAAACAAAAAAATGCTTACACAGATGCTTGTTAAGCAAACGGTATTGAATACGTGTTGCTAGCATAAATTATAGAGCTTTTATTTGTATATTGTTTTATAGTGTTAGGAATAACGAGAGAGAGAGAACATGGATTGTCTCATTTAATTGATCGAAGTTACCAACGTGTCCATCATATTATCGACCACGCTCTGGACCTGTTGGCGTGAGTGTAAGGGTGCAGGGTACACAATGTTACAGTGAAGTGCTCCATTTCTTATCGAATCAAATATTGCCAACGAGGATCCCACGCCGTGCACCGATGCACACCCCACGTAGTCCTCCAGTCCCAGCGTTTCCTTCACCTCATCCCCTGACTAAACATCAACACGGTAAACATGTGTGCGTGCGATCATATGTATATATGTAAATGTTATGACACCTAGATACATATGTCACACCATCGTCTGTATAACAAATTAGTCTATAGAAAATACTGAATACTCCACTCTTTCATCTAGTGGTATACATTTAGTCTTGGTTATGTTCTCTCACTCTCTCTTCTCTCTCTCTCCACACGCACACACGCACACACGCACGTATACCTCATCAGCAAGAGCGTCTTGAAAAACAACCATGAGAGACGTACGTAGAGAGCCACTTGGAGTGAGATTGGGGTGTTGAAGAGCTTGAAACATGAGATAATTAATATCACCCATGTCAGTAAAGTGTTTACGGTTCTTAATCGCGTTATTAAAAGATTCCGAGCATCTTCTTGATAAGTCCCAAAAATCACTCTGCTCATTAACTTGATGCGTGTTTAGTATCGCCGAGTGGTAAAATCCTGTATGTTATTATGATATTAGATATTGTATTACTTGTATATGTTATACACAACCTCTCTCCCTCTCCCTCTCTCTCATATGTTTACATATATATGCGTATGTATACATGTACACATGCACGTACCAATGGTTGTGTCTGATAGAAGCTCTATGTGTTTACGGCAGTCTACAAGACCGATAATCGCATAATGCTCCGATCGGTTTCCCATCTCTTTATGTTTAACTGTTGCTTTTAAACCTGCTGCACTAAGCACCCCAAATAAATTGGTTTTCTCCTGGTCACACCTCTGTAAGAAACACATATACCAACTGATAAAATACATTAATTGTCTATTTAATTGTCTATGCATCTATATACAACTTTACATAATGTAGTATAAAGGTACACTTGTCATCTACACATTAGTTAAATTTATACAATATGTACAACACACACACACACACACCATTTATATATAGTTATAATAATAGTAATATATCATCACTAATTGACATAAGTAGCAACAAAACATGCTTGTGTATCATTATTAGTAAGTACAGAATCCTGTTCAGACGATATGTGTATATACTATATACGCATGCATAGACATACACAGTATATGATATCGTCTTATTCACGAAAGTACCAAGCGAACATGAATACTACGTACATGATCCTATTATGTACATATTAATAGGATCACTGTATTAATACATTCTATTAATATATTTAGAATTAATTAATAGAATTCTACATTAATTCTGCATATAATTAATGTGTATGTATGTATGTAAATAATTATATACATACATTAGTTAATTGTACGTATTAATAATTATACTATACATATAACTATTATATACACACATATGTACATGAATGTGCATGTTGTATATTGTATACGTATGTGTAATATTACACGTTACAAATCTTATTATATCCTACACAGTTAATGCCATATTGAGATAATATCTATCTACTGTACTTTTTTCATGCGCTTCTTAGTTGGAATCACATGCTACATGTGTCTATGTATTACATATACATGTTGTGTGGTCCTTGCGTGTGTTTGTAGTTTACCTCATATTTATTATCAATATACACATTACAATGCACTTGCATATCTTTGTATTCTACACTATTATGCGAATCCAATGTAACGCTAGACAATACATACATACATACATATATATATAATAAATTGACAAAAGTGACAAGTTTAGTACACATACTGTGCATCCAGCATACAATGTTTTTCAATAGTACGTATATACTCGCATTTTGTTCATAAACTTTTATGTATAAGACTATAGTATACACATACATACACACGTACCTGGAGGAGTTTGTGTGTGTTCTGAACATCAAGGACAGCTCTAATAAACTCACTTCTTCGCGGGGGTTCGATATTCTCAAAAGGAAGCAAAGCATGCCTCAAAGATCCCAGGGAATATCCCAATAAATCAACACCATGAGCCCAGAATGGCTTGTTAGCTTGCCCCTTGGGAATAGCATCCTCTACAGGAATTAACTGTTCTGGTTTGTCTATACTACTTGTTATCTCTGCAATTTAAATAAATAAAACTTCATTAGCAATAAAATAAAATATTACTGAGAAAAATAGAAGTCGCATGTTTGTGTGCGCGTGTACATATATATTCAAATGTAAGTACACTGTATACTACTAAATGACGTAATATTGATAAGAACGAAGGATGCATGTTAGACACGTAATTCCAGATAAGTCAGTCACTCAGTCTTACACGCACACGCACACGCACACGCATAGTTTCTATAATGTTGAAATAAACATTAACTAGAAACATATTAGAATAAAACGCAGTTATATACATACATATGTATCCGCACATGTATACGTAACACATTGTGTGTCTGAGTGTGTGTAATACAATACTGTAAAATACAAAGATATGCAAGTGCGTTGTCAAATGCATCTACATCAAATAGTATATTAATAATAATATTATAATGTATTTATAATAAAAGATAAGATAGACTACAAACACACGCAAGGACCACACACATGTATATGTAATGAATACATACACACATGTAGCATGTGATTCCAACTAAGAAGCGCATGAACAAAAGTTATATATAATATACTGATAATAAATATGAGGTAAACTACAAGAACACACACACATTATATGTAAAACATACACACACACGTGTGAACAAAGTACAGTAAAAGTTCAGTAGTAGATATTATCTCAAAAGTGTATCCTCTTGATTTGTTCGTTAGCTGTGTATACAATACACAACATACACACACATGTATATATGTGTGTATATATATGCCTTACCTGTGTTGGGATCTTGTAATCGATGCAGAAACTCAGACAAGACAACGGCAGCACCACCTCGATCACATGCAGCAGTATGTACACGGATGACAAACAGAGACTTTCGGTTCCGGAGCCTCCGAACACTCGCAAATAGCACAGGAACAGGCCGGGTATGATCCACCCACGGGTTCATATTCAACTCAGACTCCACATGGGTAATCCAATCTCCAGAATCCCCTTCTACAACTTCCAGGATTTCACGATGGGATTCTCCGGGAATGTCCAGGAAAGATGGCTTGTCGGGATCAATCCAGGCAATCTGGGAACGCAATCTCCGGTGGTGTTGGAGAACATGATTAAGAGATGTCTGTAAACTGGAGAGATCTATGTGGTGTTTAAAGAGCATACCGAGTACAGTAATTCCTGTTCCTGTGTCCACCGCTCTGCACCAGTTGTGCTCCGTAGCGCCCAGGATGCGATCGTATGCATCTTCTCCTTCTACCGCCATAGCTGGAGCTTAAACCCCTAGATTACGTTAATGCTTAGTTTAATATCAAGAATATACCACTTATTTCAAGAGATTTTAACTATTTTAATAAATTTAATTAAGAAATCTAGTTTTAAATTTTGAGGAGGTGATTAGAATCTGATGATATTTGAAGAATATACTCTATTTGTATTGTTTATATTTAATTAAATGTGACTTTCACTGTATAATTCCTTATATTTATATTTAAAGGCAAATGTGTTCACTAAGTACCCTTAACCTAATAATAATTAGTATTTACTCCATCGTTAGGTTTGAACAACCTTCGAGTTGGACCATTTAAATATGCTATGTACCTTATCAAACTGTACTTCTTTTTAATTACTCTTGTATCTCGCTTTCTTTTTTGTATTTAAAATTAGGATACAAAAAACATATAAATATAGACACAACATATATATATATATATAAACATAAACATAAACGTGAAATGTTGTTGTTGAGCTATAATAGCACACACACACACGAACTTATGTACATGAACGTGTGAGTGTGCGTGTTTGTGATTCTTTTAGACTTCCGTATGTGATATCCATGAAGGAAGGGAGCACAAGATCGTAAGAACAAACATATACAAGGAGAATAAATAATAATAATAGGATTAAATCTTAAATATGCATACAAATCATAAACTTTACAAAACACAAACAAAGATATGTCATGCCACATAGTCGTATACATCAAAAATGTAAGAGCATATATATATATATAATAGTGTGCAAATACAGAAGCTACACCAAATGGATCATCGAAGAAACATTGAGAACCTAATATTCGATACCTGAGAGATTAGCAAGGGCATTTGAGATGGCTAGATATGTGTAAACCCCTTTGCCAGTACATATATTATGAAGATTATTCACCTTCTATTCATTTCAGCTCAAAGTCAACAAGCCCTTCATGGCCAAGTTGAATAGCTCAGCCTATTTGAAATGAGTTATTCAAACTCAATTGAGTTAGTTGTAAACTAATTTGCGTTTTCATGGCCAAGTTGATGAGTTTGGCATGTCCATTGTCAGAGTTTTAATTCAAAGGGGTAATATGTGACAACACGTGGTTACCAAGTGGTTATCTGGCATCAATACCTTATGTGAATAACTTTCAAGACAACCTTTAAAACCTGATTAAATAGGCACAAGACTTAGGGTCCTACCTTAAGTTCTTTAAGATAACTATCCCCCAAACCTTAGATGATAATCTGATTAGACTTTAGGGTTCTACCCCAAAGGACCTAAATAAACTCATGCCCCAACCCCATTAAAGAGACATACCTTGCACATACCTCTATGATAAAGCCAAGGCATCGTGTCTTATCCCTTGAGGAATCACTCTCATCGAGGAGTACAACCCCTTTAAGGTGATAAGGAGTGTCATGAACCATGACTAACCCCTAAGGGTTTGAGTGGTCAAGTCATACCTTAGTTCTAGGACTAGTACTTAGTGAGAATGAGTGTGCATCATAGGTGAACACAAGTGTGCTATTAAATAAACTCTCCAATGTTAGGTTTGAATAGCCCTAAGTACACAACATTACAAGTGCTTCACAAAAGAGTTCTTACTAATGAGCTTAGGTTGTTCAACCCCTAAATCCTCAAGGAGAACACCCCTAGCCAAGCATGCCAATAGCACATTTAGTTACAAGACTTAACTTCCCTTGAGTCGATGCCCAAGGCTTAGCACCCTTATGTGAGTATAAGTACACCTGCTTACTAGAGTATTCAACCCCTCAACATTAACCTCATGAGACAACCCCAAAAGGTATGCTTTAGGTGTTGTACTATGTGTCATCTAGCCTAGTGTCACATCTTTATATAATACATTTCCCAAATGTGGGCTATTATGTCATAGTCCTTAGATTCAAGAGTTGCACCAAGTGCCACAAATGTGGCTCTCCAATGCCAACTCTAGAACCCCTTTGTGATTCCTTATGAACTCGATAAGGAAAACTTATTAGTCAAGATCTTACACCCATAATTGGACGAGGACACGAATATGCTTTACTTAGTTGTGAGTGCTACTCTTAATTTGACGTGAAGGAGGAAGTTGAAGACAAGCTTCCACCTTTAACCCTTGGAACGTCTAGTTCAATAAGACCTTTAAGGCATGGATTCGCAATGTTAAGGATAGCTACCCCAAATGTGGGACATACCTTTATTGTTTAGAAGTTGAAGCAGCACAACAGAGGGTTGTGCCTTAATAACATAAGTTAAAGCTTGCCTTGGTAAAAGAATAACAAGTTCTATCATGAACCCAGAAACTCTCTTACTACATACTCTATCTTATTTATGTGACGGAGCCCCCCACCCCACCCTCTCTCCCCCTCTTTTCCTATATGTGTAAGTGGGCTCGCATGAAATGCCAACCCCTTAGTTAATGAGATGAGTTTGTAACTTAACCTAACTCCTACCCAAGGGGAGAGGATTTTAAGGCGGGATCCCAAAGACCACGTTCTACCGTCGGAGGGATGAGTGGCTAGATGGAGCGCGAACCTCAGTACATGGGCATGTGTTAGGCAATCCTAAGGGTGTTCCTAACCCTACTTAACATGTTGAACTCATTTGCATTAACCAAAAAACCTAATTGAGATGTCAAAATTGGGGAAGAGTTTTCTAAAAGGTAAGTTCTAACTTCACCTAAAGTTTCATACAAATACTTGATGACACTTGGCCGGACCATCATCAAATACTCAAGTGCATTAAGCGGGCATGTTTCTTATTATATTTAGGGTTCATCAACATAGTACAATAAGTAACAACAATCAACGTTCAAAGTAAAGAAGAGTTAAATAAAAATTATGACACACTTTGTCACCACATTTGTGGCACTTGTGCAACTCTTGAACCTAAGGGCTATGGCATGATAGCCCACATCGTGGAAGGCAGTGTCACATGGAAATGTGACACTGGGCTAGACATCACATGATACAACGTCCGAGGCACGCCCTTTGGGGTTGTGTTATGGGTTTGTTGCCAAGGGGTTGGATACTCTAGTAAATAAGCATGTTGGTGCTTGCACTAGGGTGCTAAGCCTTGCGCATTAACTAAAGGAAAGTTAGGTCCCGTAACTAGGTGTACTCTAACACACTTGGCTAGGGGAGTGTTCTCCTTGGAATCCAGGGGTTGAACAACTTAAACTTGTTAGTAGGAGCCCTTTTGTGAGGCACTCGCAGGGTGGGTTATTCAAACCTAGCCTTAAGGAGTTTTGCTTAATAAAACACTCGTACAGCACACACTCGTGTCCTCACTAAGTACTAGCCTTAGGTCTAGGGTATGACTTGGCCACTAAAACCCTTAGGGGTTAGTCGTGGTTCATGGTACCCCTTGTCGCCCTAAAGGGGTTATACTCCCAAATGAGGGTGATTCCTCAAGGGGTAAGTGACGATACCTTAGCTTTGTCACGTGGGCATGTGTGAGACACATCTCCTTTGTGGGGTTAGGCAATGAGCCTGTTTAGGTCTGGGATAAGATCCTAAAGTCTACTCGGGATATTCTCTAAGGTTCGAGGGATGGTCATTCTAGGGGACTTAAAGTAAGACTCTAAGTCTTCTGTTTAACTATGCATCTAAGTCAGACTCTTGGGGTCATCTTGAAAGACTTAGCATTGCTCACACATGGAATTAATGTTGGAAGGCCACTTGGCAGCCATGTGTTACCACGTGTTAGCTCTCTAAGTTAAAACTCTAACATACTCTCCTCCTTAATGTTAGAAAAAAAAACCAAAACTAACATATCATTCTGCAGAGTTAGCCAAAAAGTTCAAATAATTTTATTATCCCTTGCATTATGCAAAACCAAGTACTTCAAAACTGTCGCTCATTAAGTCATAAACTCATATATTGGAGGCACATTACCTACAATATGAAGTCACCTGTAGACCTTTTGCATGTCTACAAAGTTTGTCATCTGACGTAAACAACATAATGGTACTTAACTAGAATTTATATTGGAAACCTTTAGTTAATGTTGAATGTCGGCCTCTAGGTTAACAAGAAATAAAGCCTTACCTTATTCTTTAATCTTTAAACACACTTGATGATCATGTCGTCAAGTGCAAAATAACCAATTTGAGCCATCTCAAATGCTTAACTCAACACCTTTGTGTTTTTTTGATTTTTCAATGGTTCCACATCTCCACATGTTATAATATTGTAACCTCACATTTCTGTCTCCCTTGGTGTTTCTCATACTCCTTGTAGAAGGGTCTGCTACTATACCTATCCTTTGTTAGTGTATAATTACGTTAGACTAGGTTTGAGACTTTTATTGGAATCGAGCTCATTTCTAATACATAAGTACTATTTTCAAAACCATGTTACTTTGTAGACATGTTAATTTAGCGAGAGGCAATCCCAGAAACGCATAAATGTACACATGTATACAACAAGGTCATGCTAACTTGAAAATAACCTATCAATTTGGTGTGTCATTGACATAAATCCATTCCCAAAGGGTAAGTCAAATCTATAATCAAGTGTCATAGCACTACCATTTACCTTTCACAACTGACTTTGTACTCTTTTATAACACCGACCAATTCAAGGAGCAAACAAGTTAACATATCTTTATTTATCAAACTAATGTGGAAACCAAGAAACTCAATTTATATATAGTGCCTCAACCAGCGATTTTTAAATAGCACGTGTCTCAATTAACCCGTTCCTTATGTACTCATTCTCCAAAGAGCACAACCATTGGGTTCATTCAATAATTTTTAACTCCTTTTCTATTTGAGTTCAAAATACCAAATTTTAGACTTAGTTCTCTCGATAAGAATCTCCATAAACTTGTAATACTACATGCCACTGTAACATTATATTCATTTCAAACTCTCAAATTGATTATATAAACATCCTCATCTAATTCTTATTCCATAAATAGTTTTCAATTTCAATATTGATACTTTCAAACTTATTATTTAACATTCAAATCCCACGTTTACTAACTAGTTATTACATTAATAGACACGACTTTATAATTATATTAAATTATTGAAGTGCAAGAACTGTAATATAAACATTTAGACTTAGTAATATGAACCAAACTTTAGCTTAAGATGGAACATAATGTTACTTTCAGATGTTGTTCATGGATTAAGAGGAATCATGAACCATCGTTTGATTCATCTAACTGATTTAATAAAATATGAACCTCCACATTAATGTTACTATGATACTAAAGTGTCATAGTAACTTCACATTTTAGTTGTATTACATAATTCAGTTAAACTCCACAAACATGAATAAGATTTCTAATTTAGTACAACGAATTAAAATACACCCATTTCGAACACTTACCAATCCCACAAAGTACTACATTGCTCCCCAAGTAATATATTGAGAAACTTTTTCTCAATTCTCAAGTAACTTGAAAACCACGTCTCAAGATACAACACTAAAGTACTTCCTTACTAAAGTATTAGAGTACTATCCCTCCTTTCGAAACTTTTTATCTCATGATTATAATCACTCCATGTGATTATAATTAAGTCTCAATATTGAGCGCTCCAATCTCAATATTCAGCAGATATTATGCCATACTTTGCTAAGTCATTTATAACAAATCTTAAAAAGACTATCACAAATATTTTCAAAGTTTAGAGTATAAATATCTCAACAGATGAGGTGATAGAAAATCTCATATTTTAAACCTAGATACACGACCATATGCTAGGGACCTTGAATCATGATTATCAAAAAGGGACACAAACTTCTTGAGCTAATCTCGCCACTTGATATTGTATTTGAAGTAAACTCAAGGAACACCATTAAATCTTGAGTCAAGAAAAGTCTCACCTTTTTTTTTATATTTCAGAGGCTTAAAGAGACATACTTTGTCTGTTCTTTGAGTGCCTACATTTGCAACCATGATGTAGAGTCAAGAATCTATTTTTTTTCTGGAATAATTGTATTCGACTTTAAAATAAAGTCAATACAAAAAACCAACACAAACCACTAGATATCGACTCTATAAGGAGGTACATGCATTTAAACCTCCAAAATGAATTTTTTGGCCCATCAACACCACCAAACATAACTTATCAAATTTAATAAGTTTTCTTACTTAATTAATAAGCAAAGTGGGGACTTTTAACTTGTTGCTCTAATTAACCAAGGAATCACCCTTGTTCAAAAGCTTATCCCCATAATGCAAACAACGTTACAGATTTCAAACTTAAAGAGTTAGAAATAAATAAAAATGCACAAGTGTGCATCAAACGCCTTCACTATGCAAATTCTTCATTACTCAATAAATTGAAAATGTAAATGTATGTTTTTATTATTTTTGTTTATAGCAGATTATGCCATCTACCACAAGACTACACTGACATAAATGCATCATTAAATCTCTCTACTGCCAAAAGCTATCATTATATTTCATTCTCATAATCTCACATGAGAAAATTTCATAATTAAGTTAGTCGAATTAGTTAACTTGAATACAGAGTGCGCACTTACAACTAAGGTTTCATATTATACTTTGTTCAAATTTAAGGACTTGAATTCAGTAATACAATTAACCTAATGTCACTTGTAGTTAGCATAATCAAAATAATGCTAACATCAAATAATATTTTGACTACATTACACCTTCAAACTAACCGCTTAACATATTGTTCATATGTTAACAGATGTACCATAAGTCCAACACCATAGCTTGCTTCTTAAGTTACACTATAAAAAACATGCACTATAGTGAGATCATCCTTTTACCAAAGTCAAAGATGCACATTTGAAAATAAGTCTTTCCCCTTTTGAACACCATTACTAAAAATGACATTGAATCTTGACCTAAATTAAAACTTAATGCACATTTTCTACTTTCAAATCATGTGTTATCCTAATTTCATACACTTAAAAAAAAAAAGATGTGGAAAGTATGTGTTTGAACAAATTCAATATTGAAATCAACAAATTTAATATTTGAACAAATTGGAAGTATAATATGATACATTATTAAACAATTAAATTTGTTCTATAGATTTGAATTGTACTTGTTTTTATTGTTTTATAGATTCAATTCAAAATTGTTTAATAATATGACGCATTGTTAAACAATTTCAATAATGTGCAAACTTTAATATATCATATGATCCACTTCACACAACTTAGATTGTAAGCCAGAACAAATTAACATGCCAGGTCTTGTGGAAGTGTCTGGTAAAGTAACCTGGACAACAACTTGGAAGTTACTTTTTGAGTGCTACCTTCGATATTGAAGTCCATAACTCACACCCATTTATCAAGCAAGTGTTCTCTAAAGAATTATAAAATCTAAGGACCAACTCTCCACACATAATTCAAAGTATTTCAAGAATTCAAAACTAGCTAAACCTAAAACACACTACACTTTAGGTAATCCTACTGACCGTAAAAATAAGTTCCAATACCAATTGTCAGAGTTTTAATTTGAAATGCTAACATGTGGCAACACGTGATTGCCAAGTGACTATTCGACATTAATACCCTATGTGAGTAACTCCAAGTTTTCCAAGACAACCCATAGAGCTTGACTCAATGCCTAAATAAGCATAAGACTTAGGGTTCTACCTTAAGTTCTCTAGGATGACTATCCTTCGAATCTTAGAGGATAATCCGAGTAGACTTTAGGGTCCTACCCAAAAACCTATAAAAGACATGTCTTGGCCCTCATTGAGGAGTACAACCCCTTTAGGGTGACAAGGGGTGTCATGAACCACGATTAACCCTTAAGGGTTTGAATGGTCAAGTCATACCTTAGTCCTAGGGCTAATATATAGTGAGGATGAGTATGCATCGTAGGCGAACACAAATGTTCTACTAAGCAAACTCCTCAAGGTTAGGTCTGGATAACCCTAAATACACAACCCCATAAGTGCCTCACGAAAGGGTTCTTATTAATGAGCTTAGTTTTTCAACCCTTGGATCCCCAAGGAAAACACCCCCTAAACAAGCGTGCCAAATAACACACCTAGTAATTTCCCTTAAGTCGATGCTCAAGACTTAACACCCTAATGTGAGCACAAGTACACTAGAGTATAGAATCCCCTCCCCTCGGGTAGGGTTTAAGGGTAGGAGTTAGGTTAAGTTACAAACTCATCTCATTAACTAAGGGCTAGCACGAATATAGGAAGGGGGGAGGGGCTCCAATTGTCAAGCCACGATCCAAGAACAAGGAAGCTTAACTCAAAAACAGGACAAGAGTTAGGAACAAGATAAGAGTAGGATAAGAATTAAGAACAAGACAAGAGCAAGAGATAAGGAGTAAAACAAGAACAAAACAAGAACAAGGAACAAAAATGATCGTAAAATGACTAGTGTTGATAGTAACTAATTGTACAATAATTAGGTCAGAGTTTTTATGCTCACAACTCCAAGAGCTAATCTAGTCATGAGCCTAATCTAGTCACTAGCTAAAAATGGTGACCCTTATCCTTTATGTATATCATGCAGGCATATCCTGTAAGTATATCCTGTAGGCCGTATCCTATATCCTATATCGGGTCGTGATAGCACCTCCTCCTTACAAATGAGTTTCACAAGTTCTAAAACATGATTTAGCAAGATAACATTGATAAAGGCAGCAACTTTGGAAGAAAACATGGAGTAAATTGGATGCAAGTTCCCAAGTGCAATCGGTAGGCAATAACCTTTTTAATCCACCAAGTTATTGAAGTTGGTAGTAATGAATATGAGAACTTTAAGTCTCATACCTATCTAGACATCTAAATTAAACTTTTAAGGTTGTTTTACACAATGTTGAATGGACCATGAATTGCAACGAGTTATGCATTCCAATTAAAACTCTGACATAATATATATAGAGAGAGGGAGAGAGGGAAGGGAATCTTATAAAACAAAATTGTACATAATTATTTTATTGAGCCTTAATAATAACCTTTAAAAAGATTTGGACCATGTTAATTTACATTCTACATACATTATTAAACTAAAATATATATAAATGTGCGTATGCCACGTCTGCAAGTTATGCGTTACGCGGCATGTTTATGAGGGGACACGTAGTCCTCCACCTGGATAAGAACAAGTAGGGCAAAATGTAACTAGGGCACGAAAGAAGATAAAAATGGGGGAAGCACAAGAGCGAGAGAAGTCAGATCAGCTTCCTGTTGATGTCGTGTCATCCGATGAGAAGGAATCAGCTGTAATAAACATAGAAATGTGCATGTACTATACACATTATTATAAATTTACATATATATATATATATATATATATATATATATATATATATATATATAGTTTTTGTAGTTTTCTTTTATTATATTTACTTAGAATATAAAATGAATTTGTAAAGCTTATTAATATAATTAATTTTTTCTTTCCCTCTTGGTAGCCTCGGTTTATTTATTTAATTAAATTTAAACTTCATTTGAGGTCCTTAGTTATTTTTCGTTTAGGAAAATGAAACACCCAATTCGTCTGAAACTGCTCCGAAATCCGTGCAGTCTTTTGCAGAGAGAGAGAGGGTCCGGAAGGTATGGTTCTTTCGCATATGCATGCATTTGCGTGTGCGTGTGATGCAAGTCATACACTAATATAATAAGATTCCACTATAGATTATTATACTAAACCAATGTGTTCATTATGTGTGCATATCTGTATATGTACAACCATACATGTGTGGGTGCGTGTGCGCGTGTCTGCTGGTACTAAAATGGCGATATTATTTGTTATACTGCATGTATGTGTGTATGTTTTATGTATATAGAAATATATGCATAGTATGTGAGTAAAACTTACACAAACATACGTGAGATATATGCATATTATTCTAAGATGGAAAGGGTTAATGTATGTGCACTTATGTATGTACATATATGATGCATATGTTCTGTTTTGGCATACGATAAACTTACACACACAGACACATCTACACCTTTAAGCAGACATACTTGTGCATGCATACATACATGGTGCGTGTGTGTGCGTGTTATATACAGTATGATGAATGTTTTTAATTATATTAGATGCGATGCAAGGTGAGGAAGCTACGGAAGACAACTTGGTGCAGGAGAGTATTCCTCATATAGAGCAGAAGGAAGAAGAGAAGCACGAGGAGGAAGAGCAGCCCACAAAAACGAAAATCACAGCCGCCGATCTCAAGACTGCTCCTTTTGACATACGCTTTCCCACTTCCAACCAGACTAAACACTGTTATACACGCTACAACGAGTTCCACAAGTAAGACGCATGTGTGTGCGTGCGAGTGTGTTCATGCATGTATGTGTTTCTCTTGCTATATACCATTCTATAGACGTCATATACTGTGAGTGTATGTGAGTGTACCTTGTGGTGTGTGCATGTGTGTCTGTGAGAGAGAGATGCGGATATGTAAGATCAAAATGATATCATTGATGGATAATATTATATGTACGTATGTGTGTGTATATGTATATATGTATATTTATTATATTTAAAGTTAAATAATTTGCAGATGTCGGAAGGATAGGGGCGAGGGAGCACCCGAGTGTGAGAAATATCGTCGTTATTATCGCTCCTTATGCCCTATGGAGTGGGTAAGTGTATATATACACATGCATGTGTATCAACACACATATATAAAGGGCAATCTTTCTATCCTTGGTGTGTGTTTGCATCTGCATATATATATATGTGTGTGTGTGTGTGTGTGTGTGTGTGTGTGTGAGTGCGTGTGTATATATATGTATATTTCAGATTCAAAAGTGGAACGAGGAGAGGGAGCTTGGTATATTTCCAGGACCATATTAGGATTGCATTTCTATAATGTGTAGTTTTATTTAAGCTTTTTAATTCTTTTAAATATAGGGAAATTACATATATACCCCTGAAATATAACATATTTTCCTGAAACTTAAACTTAAATTAAGAAATCTAATTGAAAATTCAATATTTTTAAGAGTATATATGTAAATATGACATATTTTCGGTGTAATTTCACCATATATCACGCGTGTGTACACTCACAACGGTTAAAATTTAATACACACCTGTCTGAGACATATATTTCAAACGTTAGAAGTGTCTGTTAAGTTCTGTTGATCTTTCATAGAAGACATTTGTTCAAGTGTCATCTCTCCGTAAGCTTCCCTGTCTGTATGAACTATACATACGTGAGTGTGTGTATAAACACACACACACACATTTTATTTCATTATTGGATCTATAAACTTACAGTTTACATCTGCAAGCGGTGGAAAATGTTGACGATAACATAGAGTAGCACAGGTCATTCCTGATTTCGAAACTTAAGTTAAGAGGACGTGCGTGCGTGCGTGTGTGTTTGTGGATACGATATACGTATGTATATACTACGCAGGAGTTACATGGTTTCTTCGAGCATAAGTTAAGTTCTTCAACTACTTCACACGAGAGAGAGAGAGAGAGAGAGAGTACATATATAAGCATATGTATGCATATGTGTGTGTACCTATAATGGCAGCGGCAAAGACGTCTTCCCAATGGTGTTTATAGTCAGCTATGCGTGTGATGCCAATGTAAGTGGCAGTTGCTAATGGTAAAAACGCTACCACGGATCTCCATATGTGTCCTTGGCGATTAAATATCTGAAGCTTTCCCGCCAGATAAAGAGATAAATATCCCAATGCGGAGAAACACCCTATAAAAGTTCCGTGTGTGTGTGTGTTATCGATACATTTTCGTGATTAAAGACAGGAAAGACAATATATCTGTTTAACATGTAATATACACATACATCTTATCATCATTACATTAATACCTACTTATAGATACGTTAACACTGTTTCTTCTTTTTTCCAATGTGAAATGTTGTGTATGGAAATGCGAATGTACAATAGAATTTATATACTACATATGTTTATATATAAAATAAAGCTTACATGATGCATGGCCACTTGGAAAGCTTTTGTGCCCTTGGATTATCGTATTTTTATCTCCAGTGCAGATAACTTCACCGATTGGTGAATAATTCTGCATCATATGCGTTCAATATGAATATGTATATAAATATATGTCAAAATGAATGATTCATGTACCATCAAGTAATTAATATATATATACAAGTGTGTGTGTGTGTGTTACCTCTTTTCCATCGGGAAAGCAACGCCAGAAGTAATCTGGACGAGGACGACCAACCGCATCCTTAACAACATTAGTTACTGCTCCAGCAAGAGCCACCGAGAAAGCAAGTCCTGTATATAGATGTGTGTATAATACATATGTACACCCGTATAATTTACAGTGGGTGCGTGTTTGTGTGTGTAACTAGTACTTACCAAGTAGAGCATGATGAAGATCGCGGATGTCTCTTCTATACCAATAGAAACCAACTATGACCATGAGAGGAGCACCAAGAGAAACCAACTGGTATAAAAACTACCATTCAAAGTGAACATACACACACTACATATATATAATACATATACACATGCATACGTTCATATTCTCTATGATAGAAAAAAGTCCATATAATATATATATATATATATATATATATATATATGCACACACACACACGCATGCACATACATATACATGCACACCCACACACATACATATACTCAAATACATTTGTGTACATGTGTATATAGACACTTACCGGTATGCAAAAGAATGGGACCGTTGAAGAGGATTTCATTGGATAACGGAGGTCATCCATTGTGTATTTTCCGACGAAGCGATGGAAAGGCCGAACAACGTGAAATGCGTAGAATATTCCGATTAGCACTAAAACCATTATCCAGTCCAATATGTAAAACTTGACTAGCTTTATAAAAGATGGCCTTGAAGGCCTTATATTCGCCGGCATATCCAATAGTGGCATTTCTACGCTCTGTGTCCGTTCCTACAAAGATGTATAGGTCTTGTGTGTGTGCGTGCGTGTGTGAGAGAGAGAACTACATTGAAAACGAAATTACAGTGTTTATGAGATAGAAAGACACATGTCACTGTTATATATATATATATATATATTATAGTGAGTGTCAAACAATATAAACAAATACAAGTATGTACACATATACACACGCGCGGAACAATGTGTGCATTGAATAAATATCTGGATAAAGGCTAAACCATAAAATAAAAACAAGGAATTAATATCTTGTTAAAAATAATCTATCATTTAATTCACTAATTCCTATAATTTGAATTCCTTAATTCAAACAGAACTGTAAAAAAATCGCTCACCATTTTTACCCGCCCCCGCCAAAACCCTCCGATTCAATACGATTAAATGATTAATTTATTTCTAGATCGTTGTCTCTTATTTGATTGTATTTATTAAACTTTATTTATTTAAACTTTACTTGACCTAATTTTAAATCATTGTTTATGGCGATTTCTAGGGTAAGGGTTTTAACGTCCCTCTTCCCGTGCGCTCCATCGGCCAATCCCGTCTCCCACAATCCACCAGGTAACGTTTCGGATTGTCTCTATGCAATGGATGCAATCTGGGCAGAGATTATACGCAAAACATCTATGTTTTTATTGACACATACAAATACCATTAGATGTTATATTTACAGGTTATGTCCCTGTTGTTTTCTGTATATACTGTGTGTGCGCGCGCGCGTTCCACATCTGGAACACACACACACACACACAACGTTGTGTGTATGTATGTATATATATATATATATATATATATATATATATATATATATATTATATATATATATAATATAATATATATATATAACTCACTTAACGACTGTGTGTGACAAGTTTGTATATGTATGGATTTTTTTTTAATTCATTTTTATTTTTATTTTCTGCTTTGCAGTACAGAAGTGTGGAGTCGGCAAGAAGTGTAAGATGGTAAGTTACATTTACATGTATACATGGATATAAGATGTCTTTACAACGCATACAATGCAGAATTTGTGTACATTCGATGTACATCTTATCAAATCTTTAAATATACGGACGTTGTATAGACTGGTATAATGCCTTGTATATAATATGCACCACAAACACGCGCATGCACAGACACATGAGCAAATATATAGGTTTTACTGAGTCACATATATAGGTGCGCGACAGCCAGTGAGCAGAATAAGGAATTGGATGATATAAATTCCAAGTTTGCCGAGGCTCGTGAGGAGATTGAGCTTGCATTGGAGTCCAAGGAAACTGTCTACTTCAACGAGGAAGCTGAAACTGCTAGAGTTTGCTGTACAGGTCCGTATGTATATCATGTCACACACACACGCACACATCTACATATTACACACTCGCATACTCACTCAATGTCTATGAAAGAATATACAGGTAGTGTTGGACAAGTATGAGGCACTCCTTGGAAAGCTAAACCCAAAAGAGAAAGGAGCTGTTCAGAGATCCATGGGGCTTAAGATGGAGCAGCTTAAGGCTGAACTTGCCCAACTCAAGGAGTAGAAATATCTGAATAAGAATGAATTTTTATACAAATGAGTTCTTTTCATGTGCTCTTCTTATCTTATTTTATATTTTAATTATATATTCTAGATATGCTTTGAGTATGCTCCTCGTATTGGAAACCGTATCTTGAATAATTTTTGGTGTATATATATATAATATATATATATTATATATATATAGTATTTAACCTTTGTTCTCCATCGATCGCATGCATAAAATGCCAACTAAATTATTGTTCTACTGCAATAAAATAAATAAATTAATTAAATTAAATATAAAACGTGTTAATTATTATTCGAAGACTGTAACTATAAAGTAAGAAGGTTCTTTATAACTAGTATATAGAACACGTAACTCTGCCCAACTTAAGGAATATACAGAAGAAATATATAATTGGAGGGAATACAGTATTTTTATTATATTTCTCAACCAAGATATATTCTTTTCTTATATGTTAGTCCAAATATGTATCCTAAGTCTGTATCTTTGATTTCGATGTACCTTGTTATATATCAAAACTAAAATATATGATAAACTTATGTGAATATTGGAATGCATATAAGTATAATTAAGGTATATATAAGTATATTATATTTATACTTACGTATGTATGTGTGTGTGTGTGTATGCAATAATGTTGTAGCATATTTAATATGTAAATAAGTATATTTAAAATTTCAATCAAGCTTGTTAATTAAAGTTTGCTAACATAGGTTGATACATGTGAGAGCATGTAGAAGGAATATTTGAATAATGAAGAAATTGTGTAAGTCTTGAACGGATTCAAAGATCTTCCTTGAGTTATTTATGCAACACTTTTTAAATGAAATTCTAAATGAGTTATAAACAGAGGCATACTACATGATAATAAAATAAAATATAAAAATTCAAAGTATAAGTAATAATTTTTAAATAATAATTGTGAATCTTGACCACATGATATATTCATATATTCAATATATTTATTTCATATAATATAACATATCATAACCTTCACGGTCCCGATTTAATTGCTTCACCAAACCATTAGTTTGTGGATGATATGGAAAGGTAAATGAATGTTTTATCAGTATGTAAATGTTATGTACTCCTCGAGATAATATACAAATACAAATGAAAACAATGAGATATAACTGTATTGAATGATTAGTTTTTTAAATTTGCAATATACATGCTGAAAATTTGATACATATGCAAAGAATACATTGATTGTTGAAAATCATCATTAATGTTTATACATGTAATTTTTCTAATTTATGCTTTTGGTATATTTCAAGGCACATTTTGAATATTTAATCAAGATCGTTGGATCAGATTTCATAACGAATTGGGTTCTAGAGTACGAAGAAATCAAACCGGAGGATGAATTAATAAACTAATTGGTTACTCACAATAATATTAAATTTAAATCCTTTCATTCCAAGAGTTGTAATAACTTCTTCGTTGTAGTAATTTCTAGATTGATGAAGAAAGACCGGTTGAGATCTATCCAATACACACCCCAACAATTCCAAAACATGTTAATAAATGAGTATCAAAAATGAGTTCAGGTATGTATACAGACATGTACGGAGTGTCACCATTTTGGAGGCTTGGGCCCAGGAGGCCTGGGCTCGAATATTCTAGAATATTCTAAAATATTTTAGAGTATTCTTTCTGGTCGGCAGTATTAGCCTCAATTTGCAAAAAAAAATTTCTAGTAAAACTGTTGTATTTCTACCTTATTCTTTTTTATATTAGCTTCATTTATTACATTAACTAAAGTTTCTTCTTCATCTTAAGTAAAGCTGTAGTTCTCAAACCACTAGCTAAGCTTGGACATGGAGGTGTTTGAGTAGGTATTTCTCTAGTATAATGTTCGTTGCGAGCTTGTTTGTTGTCAACCTAGAGAGTTCGAAACTCTTTTCGGTTCCTAAAATATTCCTTTCGAGCTCGACGGCAGCTAACAACGATGATCTAGTTCTGGAACCAATATCCCAGACTAAGTCGCCAGGTCTATTGAGATGCTCGATCAAAAGCTGCATGAGTCGAACACTCTTCGGTTGAATCATCATCCTACACAAACTTCCATTAGGATAAACAAAGTAAAGTACTTCCTTACCAAGCCTCCTGAAAACAGTCAGCAGTATCAACGAGGATCGTGTTCCTCAACGCCAGAGGGTTTGGCTTCTTCGACTTCTTCTCAGAGCTTTGCAGCATCAAGAGAACCAACAAGTAACTGTTATCCTGCCACATAGACCAAGTTAAACTTAAACTTGAATAGCTAGCTTACCTTAATTTTGTCACGGTATCCCCAGCCTCGTGCACGGTAGATGCTGTAAGTCCCTACAACCTCCAAGTTGATTACCGCAGCCGCCTGAATCACCGCCGAAACAGAAGGAGAACTCGTGAAGACGACCATGAAACCACTCACTACCAAGTGCATTCCACTGAACTGCAAGGCCTCCTCAAACTTCACCGGATCTAGCTGCACAATGTCCTTGTTGATGCTAGCACCTCCATATACAAGCTCATTGGGCAAGTCGAGGATGATGAGGTTAAAGCCGTATTCACCTACCACTTCTTGGAATACCGTTTGTGACTCAGCCGTATGTAGTTTGTTAACCTATTGTCAGAGCTTGGTTTACACCTCTGTCTGGGAAGCACCCGGCTCAAAGAAAGACATGCTCATCTCCTCCATATCGCACACAGCCAAGTCGTAGGATCCACGGGATGTAGCTAGTGTCGAGATGAAGGTCATTAGGTCATCCTTGATGTCCAAACCAGCTACAAGTGGCTGCACCTCATTGATTGTAAAGTCAATTGCCGGCAGAGGTGTTGTAGAAGAGCTTGGTCCCGCTCCCGATCCCTTTGCAGGTGTAGTTGTCTTCCACACCATCTCTTCATCTTGCTCTTCTTGATAGCCTCTACTTCGTCCGGCTCCCAAACAATCGCTGGTAGATCATTGCCATGCACGTCGAACAGTGAGTTGTCCCAAGCCGGTGGCTGTTGCAATGGACAGTCGAGCCAGAATGGAACATGCTTCCGTTCGAACAGTGTTAGAGCTCCTCTGCTCTTCAACCACATGTGAGGCTCGCTTGTATGATCTGTCCACAGCATCATCGTCTGAGACGGTGCCATTTTCTTCGCCAGTATGAACCTGCAACACAAAGTTAGTCAGTAGCAATGCTAGAATGAAAGCTTACCTCCATATCATCCAACGCGCAGACTTCTCACGCTCCAGAAACTCATTTTGGCTCCATCGAATAAGTGAACCGTATGCAATCATAGAAGGGTTAAGGATCTGAATGGCTTCCTTGTGCACAGCCTTCCAATATAAGTCCAAGGTGAGCCACTTGATCCACTCTTTGTCCTACATGCCTGGTAGCCCAAGTGTCTGTTGTTCTGCCTTGGATTCGAGACGAGTGAGCTTGTTCAAGTATCGAAGTCGCAGCATGTTTAAAATCTTCGCCTTTAACATCGCGTATAGCTTCTCAATGCCCATCTAGCGACACTGCTTATGAGAGATGTTCGTCACCTTCTGGAACCACTCCTCCCCCAACTCTGGGTCTATGATAGAGAGGAACTTGTGCATACACTTGTCATGCTTCTTGTACACTAGCTGCTTCAGGTTCAATTCAAGCTGTGGATTGCCTTTAGCACTGGTGACTGCTCTGTGAGATCATTGTCGATCTCGTTCTGCACATAGAATAAGTTAAAAACTTCTTTCCTATAAATTAAATCGGAGGTTACCTTGAAAAGGATCTTTGCGCAAATCAGGTTTGGAAGAGGATGCCTAAGCTGTCTTTCCTATTGCACTCTCCTTCCACTTCCGCACCTCAAGACGATCAACCTCTGTGAGTGACTCGAGGATTTTCTGAGTTCCTTCGGTACTAGTGCAGACCACCTTTACATGAGGAGAATATGTGGTAGCATTGTTTTCCACAGATGTTGCTGAAGAATTTGTTCAAATAAAACTATAAGTCTAGACCCTTAATGAAAGAAAAGAAGATACTCACATGTTTATCAATTGGAACATCGAAACTAGTTGAAAATTGTTGAGGTTCTTCGTGGAGATGAAACTCAATTGAACGCGAATAGCCCATCGCTGGTTGTCCTCTGCATCCTCCCGGTAGAGCTTTTGCAAACCTGTAGCCTATGGTTCCCGTCTCAGCAGCTGAACTTCCGGTTTGAGAGCCTCGAAGCCCACTGTTTGTACTCCAGCTGAGTAAGAGCTTGCTTAAAAGACTGGTGCTGCTCGTACTGAATCGTGTCCTTCGACAGCTCTGATAGCTCTTCAGCAGTGAGTGGATCTCCGATGGAGAGAATGAACAAGGCCGTGTTGCGTAGATAACCAGCCTTCTTCAATGATGACACCAGCCTATCCAAGTCCCCTGGGTTCACTCGTTGAACCACCTTGTTCGAATGCATTCTACAGATGGCACATCAGGAGGATCACCAAGTCCCTTGATAGTAATTTTGTCGAGCAGGTTCGTTGAGCTCTCCAAATGCAGGCTAGCCAGTATGCTGTATAACTCCTTCGGCTCCTTATCGCTCTTCGCCTTCTTGCCTTTTGGATTAGCTTTCCCGCGGCCTCTCTTTTTGTTGACTGCCTCCTCCAAGTCATCCTCACTAACTTCAACTGCCTCTATCATCTGCATTTGCTCGTTAAAGACTGTAACCTCAACGGATGAAGGAGGCAACTGCGATGAGCTCTCTGGGAAATCTGTGATGGTTGATGGAGGTTGCTCCTGCTCAACTGGTACTACTTGAGACTGAGTCACTGGAGGATTCTCTTTTGCTACATTAGATGGTTCTCCTCTCTTGCCTCGCTTGTGCTTCGATATCCTCTTTCTCTTCCCGTGGCTCTTCATCAGGCACAATCTCCAGTAGACGTTTTGAAGCTCTTACCATTTTGTAAACTCTGGAAAGCAAACACACAAGTCAATTGATTAGGAGACAAAATAAAAAATAAAAATCAAAGATGACTAACCTTGTGGCTACCGACTCAAGCTAGATGGTGCTGACCCTCTCAGTTGGCACAGAAAAGTAGAAGAGCATATCCTGCCGACTGAGATAGGTTGGTGCTGACCCTCTCAGATGACACTGAAGAGATAATGTAAGAAGTATGCCGACTGAGCTAGGATGGTGCCGTCCCTCTCAGACGGCACAAATGGGAAGATCCATTAACTTTGAAATAAAAAATTTGTGAAATGAATACTTGAGCTGCAAAGCAAAAAATAAACAAATTGAAAATACCTTGTGGTTGCCGACTGAACCAGGATGGTGCCATCACTCTCAGTCGGCACAAATGGGAAGACCCTTTATCTCTGGGATTCCAACACAAATGGGAAGACCCATTAACTCTAAAAAAAAAACATTGTGATACGGATACTTGAGTCGCAAAGCAAAAAATAAACAAATTGAAAATACCTTGAGGCTGCCGACTGAACCAGGATGGTGCCATCACTCTCAGTCGGCACAAATGGGAAGACCCTTTATCTCTAAAAAATAAATTATTTGAGCTGCAAATCATAAAATAAAGAAATTGCACATACCTTGTGGCCACCGACTGAGTAGGATGGTGCCGACAATCTAAATTGGCACATAAATCTCAATTGATTTACTTGCGTGCTGCACGAATCGATTCGAAATGGATGGCACTACTCCTTTCAAGCCCCTTGGAGGAGATTTTAGAACTCAGATCTGGGACTGAAAAAACCCTAGCCGCAGTGGAAACAGTAAACTCCATCTACCAAAAAACCCTAGCCGCAATGAAAACAGTGAACCCTACAGAATAAATGTGACATTAATATTTAGGGTTAATATTAAAATATGTGAATAATTGGTAAAGGTGAAGATATTTCAAATCATAAAAGGTAGTAATTAAATTAAATCAGTGATACTAAAGAGGACAGCATTAAGAACACTGTGAGTTGGGTAGCATAAAATTAATTATATACAAAAGTGTATTCACGTTTATTATCAACGATTATATTTTTTTTTGGCGAACGAGAGTGTGTTTAATCTTTTGCTTTGCTTTCCTAAACCACCGAGCTTTCTCCTTGTGTTGTCATGGCTAGAGTTATCTATGAAGGCATTGACAAAGATTTCCCAGTGGATGAAGATGGAAATGCTTTTGTGTTTGAATATGATTTTCACTTTGCTTTCAACATTCCTTGTTGGTTTAGTATACATGTGGTTTAATTGATGTCAGTTTCTACGAGTTCTGGAGCAAATGTGGAGTTGTTACTAGAAGGCAATGCATTAAACCAGTTTGTCTTTTACACATTGTGCCCGGCTAAGGGACCGTTGTTCAGGTTGCAAACAGAGGAGCGTGAGGAATCCATGCTGGTGTGTCTTTTAAGAGCAGACAAATGTAGGATAGGGAAGGATCTCATTGGTTCATCTGTAGTTAAACGAGTCTCTGAACTACCGCAGATATACAATGAAAATGTCATTTACGAACTTCCTCCAAAGAAAGAAAGCACAGAGAAGTACTTGGGGATAAATCGCGCTACCATTGGACACACCCGAGCACAACACACTGGCATGTTCCGGTGCGAGTTAGTCGAAGTTCATGTGTCGGACATCTCAAATGCATCAATCATACCTGCCCTTACTTGGCTTTTGAGAAGAAAGCAAATGAATGTCACTTCAAGAGTGCTATGGAGAAGGCAAAGACAACTGAGACAGGCAAAGTAATAGGCATGAAATGTAAGCATTGTGGAGAGGAGCCATTGCTAGTGCACACTTGTCCGGCTTATGTGTACTACATTCTACCAAATGACATTTCTTTTACAAGGTTGTTCATTCACAGAGGTGTTCATCAGCATCCAGTCAGCCCCTCAGTGTTAACTTCAAACGTTCAGCATGCCAGATCTAGTGTCAGCAACGTGGTAAAGAGCAATCCACGAACCAATCAACAAGTGATTAAGTTTCAAGCTGTGCGTGAGCTCATCTTTGAAGAACTTTTCAAGGAAGAAGGAGAAGTCTCGTACACTGGTTTACTCTCAAAACTTGAACCACTAACAAACCATCGAAGGTATTTTTCTTTAGATCTCTACCCACTGACGTGACCTTTCCTTTAGGACTCGAGACTGGATTACACAATCAAGACAGAAGGAGACACACTTTAGAGAGGGCTACAAGGGTCTTTTGGAGCTAAAGACAAAGTTGCCAATACCTTTCATTCACGTCATACATGTTCTAGGGATGGAACTGCATGGTGCTGAGGAGCAGCCTCTGATCTTCAAAATGACAGTTGAGGGACCGGGTTCAGGAGTTGACTACATCAGAAGGTGTCAAAGTGGAGGAAACCTTCATGATCAATGGGTTGTTCTGGACCACACACACCGTATACCAGACTAGGCGACAATTGGAATACACCTTTATGACCCATTGTAAGTTGTAGAACTCTTCATAACACTTTCTAATCTTTGTTATCTAATGCTCTCTTACAGTGTCAGATCCATGGTGACTATAGTTTACACAGATCTGTGTCGCGAAGATAATGTTGCAATGCTGAAGTTCTTGAACACAATGCTAGAGGTTTGTAAGAAACAGGGTTTGGAGAATGTCAACTTTGCTGGTTTCATGTCGGATGAGGCTGGAGCGATATGGATAGCCTTGCGCCAAGTATTCAACAACGGAGAAAAGATGAAAGGGAGGGAAAGAAGCTGTTTATTTCACTTTATGCAATCTGTGCATCAGGTGACAAAGAAATGGATCGCAGAAGAACATCGTGAAGAACACATGAAGCTTGCTCGTGCCTGGCCTGTAGCACTGAATGAACAATCTAAGAAAGAACAACTAGCAATTCTCGAGTCTTTTTGGGAAGGATGAGCGTCAAACATTCGTGCTTTGAAGACATGGCTGTCTTGGTGGATCAGGCATGAGGACCACATCTCCATGGCGGAATTGGGAGACATGACAAAAGAAGGACTCGCGAGCGTTCCAACTACAAACAATGCTAAAGTGATTCATGCGAGAGCAAGAAGAGCAAGATTGGCCAACAGAGTACCACTGCTGGAGGCGACAATGTTAAACCTCACCGATGCAGTTATGCAGAGTGCGAAGGTGAAAGCGGTGTCACAGGAAAATTTGGACCATCACCTTGGTAGCCCCTGGTATGCATGTAGTGGACTAGTCTTCTACTCGTATTATACTAGTCTTCTACTCGTATTATACGTCTACATTTCACTTTACTATTCACCTTCTTTGTCTTTTCTTGCATGGTCAAACTAGTCAACATTATTATGTTAATCCATATGATTAGTGCCTGCTTTGACCATGCACATTTTCTTTGTCTTCTTCCATGCACCTTCCTAGTCACCTTCCCAAGTCAAAGTCAAGTCACCTTCTTCCATAACCCCCATCATTTATGGGTCAAGCCCACCTTCTTCCATAACCCCCTACCATTATTCTTATGTAACCCCCATCTTACACCCTCTCTTACATCCCTACCCTACCCTACATGCATTCTTTATATTATTTTGGGTATATAAGGAACCAAGGCTCAAGGGTTTCAAGAGAGAGGACACATATAGATATAGAGATATAAAGAAGAGTCTCTAGTTTCTTCTTTTCTTTTCTTACTTTGTAAATAGGTGTGATGACATTATTTTGTGTGTGCTCCTATGATGAAATATAAAAATTAGTTAGTGTATCTTTCGTGTCATGAGTTTCATCTCATGTTTTCCCTTTCTTTTCTATTCTTTTATTCATGTGTGTAATCATTAGCAAGGACTACTACGATGCGCTATCACTAAAGCCATCAAGTCCCGAACATACGAGTCCCCGAATGATTTTCCTTCGACATGTTTTTGGTGCGGTGAGCGTGGAATGCTAATGTGCATTGTTTATGAATGAGCCTGAGCGTCCTTTCTGGAGAAGGTTCTTTCAACTTTCAAGGTCTCTTCAAAATCAAATATTGAAGTGTTGTTTTGAGCATCCACATGGGTTTGCTTTAAATAACAAGTTGGTGGTCATTCAAGCGTGGGGATTTGAAGAATTCAAGTTTGGAATACAACTTGCAATTGCGAATGTGCTTTTGAGGAGGCGAGAGGTGAATCGAGCATGGATCAAGATTTGGCACCATGTGATAGTGGTGATATCGATGAGGCACATCGTTTGTGTATGGATCTTCCATACATTGATCCTCACATCGCAGTCGTGACAATATCTCGTTGGATTCATCCAAGTCTTTGGGAATCTTGTGGAGTGTGGAGTTTGGTGAAGCAAGAGTATTGCGCGCGTTGTGAGAGGTTCGGTTGTGCTTGTTAATGTGGCAAGTCAACTTTGATGGAGCATACAAGCCAAAGAAGCAAGTTGCGAGTGTAGGGGTCGTGCTAACTGATCCAGTAGGGAAGCGAATCAAAATTTCTGAGCCAACTTCTAGTGCTAATTCTTGCAATCAAGCGGAGTATTCTGCATTGATTCGAGGATTGAAGGAGGCAAGGAAACAAGGAGCGAAAAACGTGGTTGCGATTGGTGACTCTAAGTTGGTGGTGAACCAAGTGCAAGGTCAGTGGAAAGTGAGAAAGCCTGAGTTGTTGGTGCTTTCTGAGCGTGTTCAAGATCTCAAAAGGGGATTCGACACTTTTGAGATAAAGCACGTTCCTCGAAGAGAGAATCTAGAGGCTGACGAGCTTGCACAGAGGGGGGCATTGCCTCGTCAAAGTGACGTCTCTTCATCTACTTGTAATCAGGTGAAACCTTTGCCATTTTTACACTTGTAAAGATGGTGTCTATTCCAGTATATCATGGTCTGCAAAATGAGGATGCAGATAGGTATTTACGTTCATTTAAGCGAGCATGCATTTCGAATGGAGATAGAAGTTCTACCACTTGGGCAGAACTTCTACCATCCTTTTTGGAGGATGGAGCATTGAAGTGGTTTGAACGTCAAACTAGTGATGTTAAGGCTAGTTGGGAGAGGTTGAGTGAGGCTTTTCTAGGAGAGTATGGAAAGCCAGAGACATTGGATGAGGTTATGAAGCAATTGGATCAATTGAGGCAAAGTGAAGAAGAGAGTGTCAAGGCATTCAGTGAGCGTGTGTTGGAACTCCAATGTAAGCTACGAAGTGGTTTGGGAGTGGAGGCCTCCGAAGGACAGGAGGATGCATCCAAGGAGTCCAAACCAGCTGTGGGGATAGATGCATTGGTGTTCAACAAGTTTCTTACTGGATTGAAGCCGGTATTACGCCAGAAGGTAAAGAACAAAGAGCCTAGTAACTTGCAGGAAGCTGTGAAGATTGCTATGAAAAAGGAGGCACTTCTCATGGATTTTGATGAAGCCTCAATCTCAACAGTAGCACCACAACCAAGGTTGGCACCAATTCTACAAACACCCCAAGTTGTGATTCCTGCAACCGTTCCAGTCAAATCATCTGAGTTGGAGAGTAGTATTGCCAAATTAACTTCAGATCTCAACGAACTCAAGTTGCATTTGCTTCAAGCAAAGCCAACAGGACCAAAACCTCCAAGGCCACCCAGGGATCGAGCTAATGTCACTTGTTACATTTGTAAACAACAAGGTCACTATGCCACTGAATGTCAACAACCACGACCACAGGTGACATGTTTTACATGTAAACAGGTGGGACACTATGCAAATGAGTGTCCTCAGAAACCTCAATCAACTCCTGCACCACAACAGAGGGACCAACCTAGTGTTCATTTGGTGGAGTTAACAACCGAGCAAGGTGACTTGGATCTCTTAGGTCTTAAGAGAGCCAGAGGGGAGCAACAAGTGGAGCAACCTGAACAAGTGGAGACACGTGCAAGCAAGAAGAAAAGGAAGGAAGGTACCAAGCCACGACGTAAGGTTGGTATACAGGATATGGGGATTGGCAAGGGGCAGAAGGAATATTCAATTGTCGAGGATCTAGGAGATACTCGTGCCAACATTACAGTTGCACAATTATTGTCAAAATGCCCAAGCTTGAGGAGAGAGCTTCGACAAGGGATTAGTACTCGTGCAAAGAAGGTACGTCCTAGTGGTGAGGATGAGGTGATGCGAAATGTACAAATGATAACAAGAGAATCCAATACGAATGCCGTGGCACCAATTGTGGATGTGGTAGTAGATGGAATACGTGTGCAACGTGTTTTAGTAGATGGTGGTGCAGAGATCAATGTCATGAGTAGCTGGTTGATGGAGAAACTTGGTCTCAAGTGCAACCAACCATCGAATTGGAGGATTAGGGTGGCCGATGATCGACGTGTCAAGCCAGTGGGAATGATTATTGACTTGCCGATCACAGTGCACGGGATAACTACCTCTATAGATGTGCATGTCATGCAACTACGACGGGATGCACATGGTTATCCTATGATCTTGGGTCGACCTTGGCTTTATAAGGTTGATGCTAAGAATTATTGGAAAAAGGGGAGATGACTATTGGTCATAAGTCAAGACGAGTGACAATAGCCATCAAGGAGAACACAACAAAGGTTGTAGATGAGGAGTCATCTTCTAGTGAGGAATATGATTCTAGCAGTAATAGTGAGGTGACAACCTCAGATTCTGAGAGTGAGCAAGAGGAGAAGGAATTGTATGCCCTCAAGGCGATTCCTAAGGTTGCTACGCGTGTGGAGCCTCACGATAGACATGAGGTCTATGATCAACAACTCACCCAGGAGCAGGAGGCTCAAGGAGGGGTAGTAGGGGTTGTTGAAAAGGGGCAGGAAGCAAGTAGTGGCAACAAGTTTGAGGCAAAGGAAGTGGAGCGACGAGCTCTTTTGGAGAAGATGCTTAGTTCAAGTTTGACTCCTGAGGAGAAGGAGCAATACATGAGCATGCTATTGAAGTTCCCCAAGTTGTTTGCGACATCATATGAGGAGCTTCGTCAAGTAGATATTGTGCAACATGAGATCCCACTTAAACCAGGTATGAAGGGAGTTGCACAAAAGGCTTATAGGATGGGTCCTTTGAAACAGAGCATAGTTTATGAGGAGCTCATGAAGCTACAGCGTTCGGATTTCATTTTTAAGGTGGAAACGTCAGATTGGGTTTCTCCTGTGGTGGTAGCCCCAAAGAAAAATGGTAAGTGGCGAGTTTGTGTCAACTTCAAACGATTAAATGATGGCACACATCGAGATCATCACCCCATTCCTTTCATGGATGAGATACTGGATGAAGTGACAGGGCATGAGATGTACACATTTTGTGATGGGTACTCTGGGTATTTCCAAGTCAGGATTCGAGAAGAGGACCAACTGAAGACTACCTTCACCACACCATGGGGAACCTTTGCGTATAGGGTGATGCCGTTTGGACTCACAAATGCTCCAGCAACGTTTCAACGATTGATGAACAAGGTGTTTGAACCATATCTTGGTTCATTCATTAGGGTTTACCTCGATGACTTTTGCATCTATAGCGATAGGATGAGCCACTTGGAGAAGGTACAACTAGCATTCCAAAGGATGGATGATGCAAAAGGATGTTTGAACCCGGAAAAATGTCAGATTGGTAGTACTAAGGGCACCTTAGTAGGACATGTGATCTCAAAGGATGGCATTGAGCCAAGTCAAGACAAGGTGGACAAGCTACTCATGTTGCCAACTCCGACTTGTGTCAAGGAGGTACGAAAGTTTGTAGGGTTGGCAGGGTACTATCGTAGATTTGTGGAGGGATTTGCAGAGATGGCATATCCATTGAACCAGCTACTTCGTAAGGGAGTTGCATTTCAATGGACTTCTTCATGCCAAGCATCATTTGAGAGGCTTAAGATCGCACTAAGTTCACATCCGATTTTGGTGGCACCTAAATGGGAAGAGTTATTTTATGTCAATCTCAGTGTTGGAGAAGTTTCAATCACTGTGATCCTGATGCAGAAGGGGAGAAGCGGATACTTGTTTCCCATTTATTATGCAGGAAGGCAATTACAAGGGCCAGAGCTCAACTACCCATTGTTGGAGAAGCAAGCAGCAGCAATCATATATGCAGTGGAGAAGTTCAAGCATTACTTGTGGGGGCGCCACTTTGTTTTCCTCATCAACAATGCAACACTTAAGTACATTGCCAATAAGCCTGGGCTCACAGGGAAGTTTTCTAGGTGGATCACGACCTTGGCTGAGTATGATTTTGAGTTTCAACATGAGAAGAGCACAAGAGCAGGTTTAGCAGAAATGTTGGACCAAGGTGACATTGAGAAGTTCCATTATCTTTTGGAAGTTTGTGCTCTTTCACCCGACATGGAGGATTATCAAGAAGTCTACAATTTCTTGATGGATGGGAAGTTTCCAGAAGGATGTACAACAACCCAGAAGAAGACGATCATGCGACAATCTCGACCTTATATGGTAATGGGTGAGTTACTTTATAGGTAGGGCGAGATGGTGTGCTTCGACGAGCGGTGGGTCGTCAGGAGAGAAAACAGATCATGGAGCAATGCCATGAAGGATTTTGCGGTGGACACTTCTCACACGACTACACTTCCAAGAAGATAGTCAATGCAGGATATTATTGGCCGACCCTCTTCAAGGATGTTAAGGAGTGGTGTCGGACTTGCCAGGTTTGTCAGACTTTTGGAAGAAGAGTGCTGTACAAGGGACCTTTGCATCCTATTTTACCAACAGGTCCATTTGAGAAGTGGGGAATAGACTTTGTTGGTCCCTTGCCAGTGGCTTCTTCACAAAAGAGATACATTATTGTGGGTACTGACTATCTAACGAGGTGGGTGGAAGCAGTCTCTGTTCGAGCTTGTACCAAGGAGGTCGCAACAAATTTCATCATCCAGAACATTGTCACCAGGTTTGGGTGCCCATTAGAGATAGTAACAGATCAGGGTTCTCATTTCTGTAATGAAGTGGTGGAGCTTCTTCTTTCTCAATTGTCCATCACACGGCGACAATCAACAAGTTATTACCCTCAAGCTAATGGACTGGTGGAACGAACAAATGGAGTGTTGTGCAATATATTAGCTAAGCTTGCGGTGGTGGTCATATAAGAAGGATTGGAACAAGTGGTTACCAGCAGCACTTTGGGCTTTCAGGACAACACACAAAGTTGCTACCAGGTACACACCATTTCAATTAGTTTATGGTATAGAAGCAATACTCCCAATTGAGCTGGAAATACCAAGCTTGCGTCTAGCATTGAAGCATGGGCTTGGAGATGGTGAGGATTTGCAAGCAAGGTTGGTTCAGTTGGAGAGCATGGATGAATCACGAAGACAAGCCTTGCAACTTGTGGAGGCAATGCAGCAGAAGTGGAAGGCCAAATTCGATAAGAAAGATTCGAGAACGACCACTCAAGGTGGGTGATTTAGTGATGCGATATGATAGTCGATTGGATAAGACCTTCTCAAAGAAGTTCTTACCAAGATGGGATGGACCTTTCATCATTGTGGAGGTTTATAAGAATGGGTCATATCTTTTGGCAAACTTGGATGGAGAACAGCATGGCACACGGGTTAATGGTTACAGGTTGAAGCGCTTTCATGTTCGACAGTAGCTATGAGTTTTCAAACAACCCGCATCGCGTGGCAATGCGTGTTGTTTGGGTGGGATTTATGTCACGGGAAAATTTGGACCATCACCTTGGTAGCCCCTGGTATGCATGTAGTGGACTAGTCTTCTACTCGTATTATACTAGTCTTCTACTCGTATTATACGTCTACATTTCACTTTACTATTCACCTTCTTTGTCTTTTCTTGCATGGTCAAACTAGTCAACATTATTATGTTAATCCATATGATTAGTGCCTGCTTTGACCATGCACATTTTCTTTGTCTTCTTCCATGCACCTTCCTAGTCACCTTCCCAAGTCAAAGTCAAGTCACCTTCTTCCATAACCCCCATCATTTATGGGTCAAGCCCACCTTCTTCCATAACCCCCTACCATTATTCTTATGTAACCCCCATCTTACACACCTCTCTTACATCCCTACCCTACCTACATGCATTCTTTATATTATTTTGGGTATATAAGGAACCAAGGCAAGGGTTTCAAGAGAGAGACACATATAGATATAGAGTATAAAGAAGAGTCTCTAGTTTCTCTCTTTTCTTTTCTTACTTTGTAAATAGGTGTGATGACATTATTTTGTGTGTGCTCCTATGATGAAATATAAAAATTAGTAGTGTATCTTTCGTGTCATGAGTTTCATCTCATGTTTTTCCCTTTCTTTTCTATTCTTTTATTCATGTGTGTAATCATTAGCAAGGACTACTACGATGCGCTATCACTAAAGCCATCAAGTCCCGAACATACGAGTCCCCGAATGATTTTCCTTCGACAGCGCCACCTCGGCCTGATTGGCCATGCATACCTAAAATGGAGTGGGCTCCGGAGTTGGCATACACAACTTCCTGTGGAGCTCTACTGACATGACATTGACTACTAACCCCCCATCTATAATCATCTCACTGACTGTGTGACCTGCCATGCGAATCGGGATAGTTTGTTCATGTAGTCCACTGTGGTTGTAGTGCCTTCTTGGTGGGGGCCTTGCTATTGGTCGTACCCGATCCCCCCCATCGTGTGGTGGGAACCAACGGCGTTTCTTGTTCTAACCCAGTTTGGGCCTCCCCCTTACGAATGCGCAGTTTCGCCTTCTCCTTACTTTTCTTAGTGATTCTTGCCTTGGCTGGGCTCCACGGGTCTCGAGGCTGTCAGTCCTTGCGTTTGCTTCCTTACCCACTGTTTTAAACTTGGGGTTTTTGTTGCCTATCTACTCTTTTGCGCCTTCGCGCTCCCCTTGTTCTCCGCCTTTGTGTTTCCCTTGTTTTGTCCGCTAAGGGAGCATGTGGTACTATGTCTATCTCGCCATCCTATTCTGATAGTACCACCGTTACTTAGTTTTGGGTTTGTGGGGATCTGTCCGTTACTCGTCCTGGCGACGCCGGTTGCTTGCGCTTCTAGCATTGGTTTGATTAATGATACCCACGAACACTGCTAGATCGGGTGTGGGCCTCCGCAAAGTGCACACAACAACTCCTTGCGTTCCGGTCGTCTCTCTCTGTCGCCATACCTAGGTTGAGGAATGGGACTTACGATTCCGGTCTCCGAACGGGACCTTCTATGTGATTGGTTGTCTCCCTCCGTCTTGCGGCTGTAACTTCTTTGGCCATCTGCCCCTACTTTAGTCCCTCGTTCTACTGTTAGTGTGGCTGTCGGTGGTGGCCTTTTGCTCAAGAGTTTGGCCAGCCGGTAGCAATCGTCCATGTTGTGAGATCCGCAGATGTTACATACCCGATAGTACTTATCCCCCCGTGCTATGTAACCCATTTGAGCCAGTGTCGTGGATAAGTCTTCCTTTCGTGTGGCCCCCCGTAGAGTTTCCCCTTGTTGCAGCTGCCTATGTCCCTTGGTACCCGACCATTTCTCCTTTCTGGTTGGCCTTGGAGCCTCCGAGAGGTTTTCCTCATCCGATGTGGTATCGTTCGCCTCCTCTGCGTCCAATTTGTCCTGCGCCTTTCTTTCTTGGCAACTTTTAGTTTTCCCGCTTTTCGGCCTTCTTGGCGTACCGGAGTAACTTGTTGAACGTCCGGTCGTCATCCAAGCTGATCTACTTGAGGATCTCTGGCCGCAATCCCTTTTGGTACCACATTTTCTTGGTCAAGTCAACTGGGGCATCTCTTAGCCAGGAGATATACCTCAGCATGTGGACCGTGTACTCGTCAATGGACTTTATATACCACCAAGCTATAAATCAGGAGATAAAGGTTACACTTGGACAGTTGATACAGGTAACTCCTTACATAAGAAACCAAATATTAAATACATTAAGTTTAGTTTAACAAACGTCACCTTTGAGTGAAGGATATACAGTTTGTAAAATGGATAAGGAAGTACTGTATGAGGTGATTATGATGGACATGTTCCTTGCATCATAGTATATGTGGGCAGGAATAAGTTAAAAGAGTGTTAATAGACGGAGGTTCAGGTGTGAATTTTATTAAAGAAGGTGAATGTAAAAGGATGGGTTTAGGACCAATCCAACATGCCCCATTTAACCTTAAAATGGCTGATCAATGAAGTGTAAGGATGTTAGGTATAGTGAGAGCAGTTACTATATCCGTGAAAGAACTTAATTTAAAATATTCTTAATAATCCTATGAATGGAAGGACAGAACGCAACATATTATTATGTTATTAGGCCGACCTTGGCTTAAGATTGCTCAAGTTGTGCAGGATTGGAGCTCAGGAAAAATGACAATAGGACAAAGGTGATATAAAAGTGGATCTATACTTATGCTAAGAGATATCTAGAAAAGAAGGATAAACCAATTGCATTGGAAGGATATAATTGAATGCAAGGCTTGAGGAAGAAGAAATTTTAAAGACATATCCTAATTTGAAAGCCCTTGCGGAGATTGATTTGTATGCAATTGTGAAGAAAAAAAGGAAAATCTCTCAGCAGGTACAACAAGAGGATCAGTTGGGGTTACAGGAAAAATTTTATAAGTCAGTTCCTTATTAAATGAACTTACAGGAATAACCTGCAGACTGCACTTATATCTATATTAATGATCCTTTAGAGCAAGTCAATATAGGAACAGAATAGGAACCTAAGGTGTTGACTATAGCTCAAGGACTAGATCCTGATTTTAAAGATAAAGGACTAACATTGTTAAAAAAGTATAAAAATGTATTCGCATGGTCCTACCAGGATCTAAAAGGCATACCCCCAGAATTGTGTATGCATACTATCCAACTTTTGCTGGGATGCCAACCGGCTAAACAAAATGCATATAAGATGAATCCTAATTATGCAAAGTTGGTTAGAGAGGAAATTGATAAGTTGTTACAAGTTGGCTTTATATATCCTATATAGGAGCACAATGGTTATCACCACTTGTAATTGTTCCTAAGAAAAATGGGAAGCTAAGAGTATATGTAAACTATAAGAAATTAAATGACGTAACAGCTAAGGATACTTTTCCTATTCCTTTTACAGAGAAAATGCTGGATAATGTCACTGGACATGAAATGTATTTCTTTATAGATGGCTTTTTAGAATATAATCAAGTGATGGTAATCAACATAAGATAGCTTTTATAAGTCCGTGGGATGCATATGCCTATAGGGTCATGCCTTTTGGCCTATGTAACGCACTCTTTACATTTCAAAGGATTATAATAGATACCTTTTGGGAATACCTTTTAGACTTTATGAAAGTCTTTATGGATGATTTCAGTGTTTATAGCACGAAAGAAGAACATTTACATTGTCTGGAAAAATGTTTCCAGAAATGTAAATAGAATTTGGTTGCTTTGAATCCAGAAAAGTGTAATTTCTTTATCAAGTCAGGAATCCTTTTGGGACATGTTGTTTGTAAGGAAGGTATATTGGTTGACCAGGATAAGGTTAAGGTTATCTTGAGTTTACAACCACCACAAGATATAAAGGAATTACAAAGAATTTTAGGCAAAATAGGTTATCATAGGCAATTTATAAAGCATTATGCTCAAATCGCAAAACCTTTAACAGATTTGTTAAAGGCAAATGTACCATATGAATGGACATTAGAGTGTCAAGAAGGCTTTGACCAACTTTGGAAAGCTCTTACTAAGGCCCCAATACTAGTTAGTTTGAAATGGGATTGAGAATTCCACATTCAAGTAAACACCTTGGATATGGCTATAGGAGCCATCCTTACGCAAATGCAAGAGGATGGAAAGGATCATCCCATTTATTATGCTAGTCATAGACTCACACCTGCGGGTAAATTACACCACTACAAAAAAGGAAGTATTGAGTTTAGACATTACCTTTTGGCTAATAAAGTTAAAATTTTTGTGGATCATAAAGCTTTATTATACTTACTTAATAAACCTGTCCTTACAGGAAGGTTAGCCAGGTGGTTTTTACTTCTAAAGGAATATAATTTTGAGATAATCCATAAACTAGGTAGGTAGCATGAACAGGTTGATTATTTAAGTTGTATCAAAACAGGCGAAGCTCCTATTCGTGCTATGGATGATTTTCTCGATGCAAATTTATTTCAAGTAGAAGTTCCATTAAGGTGGTTAGATTATAGAAAACAATATCTAGCCATTGGAACAATATCGCCTGTTTATAAGACAGTAGATGAAAGGAAGTTTTTTGTTATGAGGACACAACACTTTTCTCTCGTGGGAGGAAAGCTATATAAATTGGGATCTGATGGTGTGTTACGAAGGTGTGTAGAGCCTTCAGAGGTCGCCGAGGTTCTTAAAGAGGCTCGGAGGTTCTTAAAGAGACTCATTCAAGCCTTCAGAGGTCTTGGAGGTTCTTAAAGAGTTTCATTCAAGCCTTGCAGGAGGCCATTTTGCAAAGGAAATAATAGGAAGGCCATTTTGCAGAGGTCCCGGAGGTTCTTAAAGAGGCTCGTTCAGGCCTTCAGAAGTCCTGAAGGTTCTTAAAGAGGCTCATTCAGGCCTTCAGAAGTCTCGAAGGTTCTTAAAGAGGCTCATTTAGGCCTTGTAGGAGGCCATTTTGTAGAGGTCCTTGCAGGAGGCCATTTTGTAGAGGTCCCAGAGGTTCTTAAAGAAGCTCATTCAGGCCTTGCAGGAAGGCCATTTTGTAGAGGTCCCGAAGGTTTTTAAAGAGGCTCATTCAGGCCTTGCAGCCTACAAGGTCATTTTGTAGAGGTTCTTAAAGAGGCTCATTCAGGCCTTGCAGGAAGGCCATTTTATAGAGGTTCTTAAAGAGGCTCATTCAGGCCTTACAGGAAGGCCATTTTGCAGAGGTCCCGAAGGTTCTTAAAGAGGCTCATTCAGGCCTTGCAGCCTGCAAAGCCATTTTGTAGAGGTTCTTAAAGAGGCTCAGCTACAAGGCCATTTGCAAAGGTTATTAAAGAGGCTCATTCAGGCCTTGTAGGAAGGCCAGAGGTCCCAGAGGTTCTTAAAGAGGTTCATTCAAGCTTTGCAAGAAGGCCCTTCTGCAAAGGAAATTAAAGAGGCTCACTCAGGCCATTTTGCAGTTAAAGAGGCTCATTCATGCCTTGTAGGAAGGCCATTTTGCAAAGGAAATTAAAGAGGCTCATTCAGGCCATTTTGCAGTTAAAGAGGCTCATTCAGGCCTTGCAAGAAGGCCAGAGGTCTTGGAGGTTCTTAAAGAGGCTCATTCAGGCTTTGCAAGAAGGCCATTTTGCAAAGGAAATTAAAGAGGCTCATTCAGGCCATTTTGCAGTTAAAGAGGCTCATTCAAGCCTTGCAGGAAGGCTAGAGGTCCTGAAGGTTCTTAAAAAGGTTCATTCAGGCCTTGCAAGAAGGCCAAAGGTCCTGGAGGTTCTTAAAGAGGCTCATTCAGGCCTTGCAAGAAGGCCATTTTGCAAAGGAAATTAAAGAGGCTCATTTAGGCCATTTTGCAGTTAAAGAGGCTCATTCAAGCCTTGCAGGAAGGCTAGAGGTCGTGAAGGTTCTTAAAAAGGTTCATTCAGGCCTTGTAGGAAGGCCATTTTGTAAAGGAAATTAAAGAGGCTTATTCAGAAAATAACAGGAAGGAAGTGTGAGAATCATGGGTTATTTTTTACCTTTCATAGGACTTGAACCCAAGACCTTTTCATTAACACACATATGTTAGCCAACTTGTCTGTATGATCCTAGATGCTAAATTACACCATCAACAACAAGGCGTATATTCATACGCATGTTTTAGACCAGTTGTGGACCACAATCCTCAGGACCTCAGATATATAAATAGGGTTCCAGTTCCAAGTTTCTTAGAATCATTCAACATCAGTCTTCGGCCTTGTGTTTCATTTTGTATTCATTTTGTATTCATTTCTCTCTTGAATACAATCTCTTCCTTTCAGCTCAAATGTTTTAAAGGTTTCGTTCTTTGCACAAGGTCGTGACAGGAAGATCCTTCAAGTGGGACTATGGTGGCCTACCTTATGGAGAGAGGTAACCAGATATTGTAAGGCATGTGATAAGTGCCAACGTGCACAATTGCCTCCAAAGAAACAGATACAACCTTATAATTTAATCCTCCCACTAGAACCTTTTCAGAAATGGGGAATGGACTTTATAGGACCAATTAATCGTGTGAGCTCAAAAAGGAATAAATATATACTAGTTTTAACATATTATATGACTAAATGGGTAGAGGCAGAGCCTATGAGAAAGGTCGATGCATACAATACAGCAAAGGCTATATATAATACCATAATAGTACGTTATGGTATTCCTAAGGAAATTGTGAGCGATAGAGAAAACATTTCGTGAATGAAACAATAGAAATGCTTGTGAAGGAGTTTGTGAAACCCTAAACCCTAAACCAGCATGACACCTTTTAAGCTCGCATATGGATTAGAGTTCATAACTCCAATGGAGTATATTGTGTCGTCCTTGCGAATAATTGTACAATGTAATATGGGAGAGAAGGATTCTTTGGCAACTCGTCTGATAGAGTTAGAGAAGTTGGATGAGTTAAGGATGTATGCCTTATGGACAATATAGGTGATTCAAAGAAGAAGGAAGGCCTGGCTCGATAGGAAGAGAAGAGGAAAGGAGATAAAGGAACAGGACTTAGTCCTGTGATATAGAGGTAAGGTGGGAGAAATGAGTCAGAAGTTGGATTTGAAGTGAATAAGCCCTTTTTGGGTTAAATCTATAAAGGAAAAAGGAGTGGTGCAGTTAAAAACATTGGAAGGAAAGGAAATTGAAGAAATAATGAATAGTAATAAAGTAAGGAAGTACATATCGTAGGAGAACGTTGCGGGAAATATTATTTATACTGATTTGAGGAGTATATTCTCTTCCTGGTAGTGCATGAGAACCGAGGATGTAGATCTAGGGTTTTACAAAGTGTGCTACAAGAGAGAGATGTCGACGAAGAAAGGTTATTTGCCTACATGGAACTATCAAGAGCTTGTCAATCCTCCCGATGGGGAGAGATTGGGATAAGTGCAGTTGGTACATACAAGGTGGGAATACTCTGCGGAGATGGAAAAGGTGTTGAAGGAGCTTCGTTTATGGGTGTATGCACAGATTTTGAGGAATGAGGAGCCCCATGACGAGCAGTGTTTTACATTGGTCATGTTGATGGAAAAGGTAGAGAAACCTGAGCTAGGGTTTATGGCATATTCGAAAGAGAGGAAGCTTCTCATTATAGAGAGGTTGATTGAGAAGGTTTTCCAGTTGCCGCGGTTGGAGGGTGAGGTGAAGGCCAATAAGGCTCACCTCATGGATTATTTGAAGGAAGAAAAGCAGTATGTGAGTAAGGTTGGGTTGAAGTTGTCGGATCTCGTGGAGGAGACGCAATTGGCAGTAACTTTTATTGTCAGTGCATTTGAGTTCTGGACATCGCATATCACAGTGTCATGTCATTATATGATGGATTGAAGGCGAAGAAGTCAGTGGGAGTGGCTCGATACCTATTGAAAAGGCTGCGGGAGCACCTCTGCGCTATGTAGGAATTGGAGAAAAGAGGAGACCTTCATCAATGATGGCGTTTACACGGGTGCAAGTCATTGTAGACCATGCACGCCAACATGAAGAGCCAGCAGGACTGGAGATAGTGGCTCGTATGAAACAGGTGAGGAAGGAAACAAAGCTGTTCCAGAGGAAATAGGCAAAGCATAAAGGACCGGAGTCAAAAGGGAAGGAATTAGGTTGTGATGTGCAAGGAGAAGAGGAGAAATAGGCAAAGAAGGTGCATAAGAAGAAGAAGATTAAGGTGGAGCGGCTGACAATAGCAAAGAGGACCACAAGATCTGGAGGAAGGAGAGGGAAGCTGAAGGCAGGAGCAAAGGATAGTGCAGAACAAAAGCTTGTGGTGGATATGGAAGAAGAGGAAGAGGAGTATTCGGGAGGTACGACGTTGGAAAAGGAACCATTGGAGCAAGGAGAGAGA